>JAYDZF010000020.1:6900192-6912128 GCA_034509105.1 Microcambeva barbata | reverse complement strand
ATATATACATAATGTATTTTTTTATTTTTTATTTTGCAGCTATATGAAAACTGGAGACCAAACCAGCCAGATAGTTTCTTCTCATCTGGCGAGGACTGTGTGGTAATGATCTGGCATGAGGATGGCCAGTGGAATGATGTTCCTTGCAACTACCACCTCACCTTCACCTGCAAAAAAGGCACAAGTGAGTACTGGCCAATTGCTGGTTATATACAGTGTAGTGTATATGATCTTTTAGCGGCATCTGGTTACATGTTTGGAATGTTATTTTGGAAAACCAATTTCCTATAGAAAAGGACACAATGCTGTGAAAATGTTTATTTTATGTTTCCATACTAATACCATAAAGGCATATAAAGTCATACATGTGTATAGCACTTTTTGTGCATAGCTGGGTTCAGGGCGCAAAGATAGTGAAACATTCCTAGGGTCACTATTGTTAAGGGTCTTGTGCAATAGCAAAGCTGGTATTCTAAGCACAACTTTTCAAAAAAGCACCCAAAGCTCTACCCTCATGCAAATACACATAAACACTTTTATGTAGATATATCTGCTTTTTTTGAAGCTTGGGTCAGGGCACACATGCCTACCTGTGTGGTAATTTCAACACTACAGTTGAGCAAATGAAACAAAAAAGTGACAGTGGTAAAATATGATAGGTATGGCCAAGAAAAAAACTCATTTTGACATATTAAGAATAGCAGGTCTCATTTCACTCATACTTGTATGTAATAAAATATGTTAGAATCAGTTAAAACAGACAAAAGGAAAATTAAAAATAGAACAAATAATATGGGAACCACATATTTTCACAGCAGTGTTTGTTTCTTATGTTTTACAGTATCATGTAGTCAGCCTCCTGTGGTACAGAACGCACGTACTTTTGGGCAGGTGCGAGCAAGCTATGAGATCAACTCGCTGATTAGGTATCAGTGTATGGATGGCTTTATCCAGAGACACGTACCTACTATTCGCTGCAAAGGAGATGGCTCATGGGATGTACCCAAAATTGCCTGTATGACTCGTAAGTGCTTTTCACTAATCTAACTCCAACAATTTGTTTGATTTGTTTAAAAAAAAAGAAAAGAAAAATAGAAAATGCTTTTGAAGAAGCATTTATATATAAGTAGCTCCATATATATATCATATATATATATAGGTAGCTCACAGCTGTGTTTACTCCTGAATCTCCGGTTTCCTCAAACATCCAATTGAGGTGATTTGGAGAGAAAAAATATTAATGACTGAGTTTTTTTGACATTAAACTTGAAATGATTAAATTTGAATCTCGTGTATTCAGTAATTACCTCCCCTGTGATGAAACATGACATTAAAATCCTAATAAATAAAAGTAAAGAGGCCAAACTCTGTAGTATTCTAAAGTCATTGCATAAAGTCAGTAACAATAATTTAAACTATGCTTTGAAAAATAAAAAAAAATGTTCTAATATTTCCATTCCAGCCTCTAACTTCCAGAGGGCTTACAGGCAGAGATATCAGACCATCAGAAGTTATGGCAACCATCGAAGAAGATCTACAGAAATGGCTGCCAGTCGACTTCATAAACAGCATCACCATGCTTCCAAAAATAAGAGGACCGAATAACAGGTCTGAATAAAAAAATACTAGAATGACCATGATTGCTGAGAGAAACTTTGGACAAACCAAAACATTGGGTGTGGCAGGGTGAGGAAAGGAAAAGGACAAGCATCTGAGCAGCTAAAAGAACCAACACAGTGCCTTTTAAAAAGTTTTTTAACACAAATTCTCAGTTGGCTGGTGTTTCTGCTGTGCTTTTTTGCTAGTGCATTTTTTGAGCGCACAGTTCTTCACAAGTTTGCAGATCCCACTGCGGAAACAAAGACAGCTACATATAAGACTTTGAGCCATGAAACCCAGTATGAAGGATGTGTTTGTTTGGATGCTGTGTATCAGTCACACCCGTTGGGGATCCCTGAACTTTGTGTTTACAAAAAAACGAAAGCTACAAAAGCACACAAAACAAGATAGTATATAGCAAAAACAAAACAAAAAAAGACTTGAGGGCATTTCTATAGAAAATGATCAGAAAGCGGACACAAGTAGTGAACAGATGTTTTACAAAGTAATGGTTCAATGTGCTAACAATGCTAAACTACAGTCAGACTGGATATAGCAAAACAAGTGCCTAAGCCAGGACAGGAAGGGGAGTGGAGCTGTCTTTGTGAGATTCTATGTGTAGTTTAAACTTTCAGTTTCATTTCTGAACTACAGTTTTTATTCCTAATTAATTCAACAATTTATTTATTCAAGTGTATTATTTCATTTATTCTGTTTTACCATTATCCAATTCAGGGTTATTGTTCGTATAAAACACCTCAAACAGGGCACCAGTCAGTTACTGTGAAGAACTACATACAGATTCACATGGGGGACACAGAGTTTATTAGCTCTAATGGACAAAACTGCATGTTTTTGAACTGTGGGAGGAAACTTGGGCTCCCTGAATAACTCCCAGCCTCTGGGAGAACATGCACTGCCACAGAGTGCTACCCACCAAGCCACCGTGCCACCCTTATTCACGTTTGGGAACATCAGATAGGCCTTGCTTGGGCATACACAAAAAAATGCTTACCCATCACATGGCATCACACTCTAATATTCAATTAAAATATTTTTATATTATATTATTTAATATTCAATATTCAGATCACACTGATGGTTTTACTCCCATGTGAGCTAATTCTTCTATTGTTTGTAAGAGATTCAGGTGGGACGGGTTAACAGTTTTACAATGATGCCCTTGTCTGTGAATGTCTGTGAATTAAAGCAGACAGGCACAATAGACATGGGGAGAACATGCACAAAAATGACTAGGACCACCCTGTCTTGGCATCAAATCCAGGACCTTGTTGCTGTGAGGGGACACTGCTACACACAAACACGCATACACATGCCTTGTTGATAGTGAGAAATAAACCACAAGTATGTCAGCTAAAAGCCCCTACCCTTATTTTGTGTTTCCTAAACTCTAATCACACAGTACATTTGTTTATAATTTGCGCTATCTGAAATGTACAGTTTTTAATTTCAAATTAAATATTTACTGATTAATTGGTGTGACCTATGGACTGGTACTGGTCTGCGGCTTGGTTATTGGGAACCATTGAGTTATTCTATGAGTTAGCACAAAATCACTAGCCAGAAGAGACTTGAAGACCTGAAAGCAGAATTTGAGTAGTCGACTCACATCTTGTCATGTTTTTCGGTAAACGAGTACCCAGAATGTCTTCAAATAATCACTTTTTATAGTATGCTTTTAATACCTTCAGCCATGTTATTTAAAACATGTCAGACTACTTTTAATAGAATGTATTTACTGATCTTCTCAACAAAACTTGAACCAAATGCCTTAACATGCCAATGCATGTAATTAATGCATTTAAGTTGCTCCTGATTTCTATGTTCAGCAGTGAATCCAGCACCCTGGTGAAATGTGCACATGCATCATTCTATTACCCTGTAGCAGACACGTCATTTGTAGTTGATGAGTATTTAAACACAGATGGAATGAAAACAGACATTTGGGATGTTTTAACGAGCTGATCTAGGCTGGTCAAAATCAATGCTATTATGATTTTTTCAATGAAATATTAGCTATACTGCTTGTCTGAGCAATAACTATCTTTTTTTTTTTCATCCCAAGCATTTTTAAACTTGTTTTTTATTATTTTTTTAGTTGTTCATAATAAAGTGTGCACACATCTTTTTTTATATTGAAAGTGTAATATGGTTATTGTATAATGTGAATGTCTGTGCTGTGTGGAAGAACAAATCTTGCAAATTCAGCTTTTATACTTCCTATATGTCACCAAAGAGAATGTTTATTCTACCCAGCTGAGGCTCTTGGTATTTTTCTGTCTTTAATTTTTGTTTAAGAATTGAAAATGTTCAAATGCACATTAAAATCTGATTATTATTAAATTATGATAGTGTATTCAGTTAAATCCAATATCTAAATGCATTACTTATTTGATCTTACATTTAAATATTTGATGTTAAATACTGGCTAACACTGTTACTTCCATCCATCTTCCCTTTTTAGTGACTGTAAATGGCACAGCTGCTGTGTAGATTTGGGTGAGGGGTGTTGAGAGGGGTTTACAGTCAAGCAGCTGTATATTGCAGTACATCCCTGCTCTGTGATATATTGCTACCCTGTCATAAATATATTTGGTGGTCACTGTTTCCAAGAGGGCAGTTTAACCTAGTGGTTAAAGTAGTGGATTGTTCAAGGAGGTTCACGTACTGCTTCTGCCAGGTTGCCAATGTTGGGACCTTATCCTACAGTTATATTAAATGATGTCACAACTGTAAGTCACTTTGAATAATTTACATCTATATCTGGGGCCTTCATCAGATCCAAAGCTACAAAGCTATCCCGATTGTGAGAGTTTGGTAGGGGCTCCTAAAGAGTGAGCATATTGTGTTTATAGATGGCATCTGCAGAGAATAATAATGACTATCAGTAGTCAGCTACTGTGTACATGTATTTGTGTGTGTGTGCTGGGGGCTGCACAGCTCATGGAGGAATTCATATTATGTGAGCTGTCTTGTTGTGCACTAAGATCTGGAAGGCACTCTCAAACGATCAGGGCATGAAAACATCCTCTTATATATATACTAACATGGCTAATACCAAAGCGCTGTCCGAAGACACCAGAAACAAAATTGTAGACCTCCACAAGGCTGGAAAGGGCTACGGGGCAATTGCCAAGCAGCTTGGTGAAAAAAGATTAACTGTTGGAGCAATTATTAGAAAATGGAAGAAGCTAAACATGACTGTAAAAAGGTGCAAGATCTCACACGCGTATCAGTGTTACTTAAAAAGGTGAGGAATCAGCCCAGAACTACACAGGAGCCCGTCAATGACCTGAAGAGAGCTGGCATCACTGTTTCTAAGGTTACTGTTGGTAATACACTAAGACGTCATAGTTTAAAGTCATAAATGGCACGGAAGGTTCCCTTGCTAAAATTAGCACACGTCCAGACCTGTCTTAAGTTTGCCCATGAACATTTGCATGATCCAGACGAGTCATGGGAGAAAGTTCTGTTGTCAGATGGTACCATCCCAAAAACACCATCCCTACTGTGAAGCATGGGGGTGAAAGCATCATGTTTTGGGGGTGTTTTTCTGCACATGGGACAGGACGACTGCACTATATTAAGGAGAAGATGACCGGGGCCATGTATTGGCAAGATTTTGGGGAACAACCTCCTTCCCTCAGTTAGAGCATTGAAGATGGGTTGTGGCTGGGTCTTCCAACATGACAATAACCCTAGCTAGGATAAGCAAGGAGTGGCTCCGTAAGAAGCATATCAAGGTTCTGGAGTGGTTTAGCCAGTCTCCAGACCTAAACCCTATAGAAAATCCTTGGAGGGAGCTCAACCTCTGTGTTTCTCAGTGACAGCCCAGAAACCTGGCTGATCTGGAAAAGATCTGTGTGGAGGAATGGGCCAAAATCCCTGCTGCAGTGTGTGCAAACCTAGTGAAAAACTACAGGAAACGTTTGACCTCTGTAATTGCAAACAAACTCTAAACATGTCTTAATGCTTAAATCCCCTCAGTGATTTAACTATGAGACTTAGTTGTTGTAAAATGTACTTTAAGAGGAATAAACACAAGGTTTGTGATTGGCAATTTAGTCATTTACATGGTTCATGATTAGTGGTTTTAATCCCAGGCTAGATAGATATTCATGAAGTTAATCCCAACACAGCAAAATGTTTGCCAGGAGCTGTGTAATTATTCATTTGGTCCTGGGTTAAATAGAAATAAAGCTTTATTTTTAATGTCTGCAATTAAAATGCAATTAAAATGCAGTGTCTTGTTTGAGTATTGTTTGATTATAAGTGCTTTATAACTTGGTAGCAACTTCGCCTCACAACGAGAAAGTCCGGAGTCTTACAGCCAGTTTGTGCTGCTTTCTGAAGGAAGCAGTTAACAATATGGTAAGATAGTTTCTGTTTCTTTGCAATATCTTGCACTGAGTTGCGTTCCTTTCGAAACAATATACAGATGACTGTAAAAGAAAGTTGTTTATCTCTGGCCATTTTAAGCCGATAAACAAGACTACCGATGCTTTAGATACTAAACCAACCTGGAATGTTGTGCTTCTCTTAATGTTCAATTATAAGTATAACCTTTTTTCAACAGTGCAACCAAATTTTTAAGGGTTTAATTAAGGGTTTAATTTTATCAGTTCATTCCCTTATCCTAATTAGTTAGGGATGGGTGATGGAGCCTATCTCAGCTCTATAATGGGCACATGGCACAAGGTAACACCCTGGATGGGGTTGTAGTGCATCACAGGTACATACAGAACAATTCATTGTCTCCAATCAACCTGGTAGCATGTCTTTGTACTGTGGGAGGAAACCGGACTACCCAGAGGAAACCCACGTGGAAACGGGGAGCACATGCAAACTCCACACAGAGAGGACCCAGATCACAGCACCACTAGGATCGAACCTGGGACCTTCTCGCTGTAGATTGAGAATTGAGAATTGATATATAGGTGGATAGGTAGATGAATTAATAAATGAATTGATACATAGTTCTTGTCCTGGAAATGTGAGTACTTATCTAGCATTATGTTACCTTTCTGACTTTATTGTATATTTATAAAAGCAAACATCTGCTCCCTATGGACACCATTGCCTTCTTGGTTTGTTGATTTTTCCATCATGCCATCATATTGTCTTAGTCAGCTGTCCAAACAAGAGGTGTAAAAATGCACTGACCCTGGGGAGAAAAGTCACTTCAGTCAGACTCATCTTGGTTTCAGCATGAGGTTAAGAGACTTGTGGTCACCAGGAGATTGTAAATTCCGAATCCATGGAAGATGAACTGTGGACTGAAGCGCTGTTAATCTTTTATTTAATAGCTGCAAAGGCTTAGCAGAAACCCCAGAGGAACCCAGCTGATGTTTGTTGATGCTTCTTGCTCCTACGGTCAAACAAAAATACAGACAGCAAGGTCTGCGTGAAAATATGCCCAGTCAGGAATATTGGCAGCAGTTAAGTCCTGTGGGATTATGAAACAGGAAAGAAGCAATCCTTTCAAGAGTGATGTAAAGACTGTCTGGAAGAATTTACATGCAGTAAAAACATAGCTGTGTTGAGAAAGTGAACTGTAGACTGTAAGTACAGAGAAGCATGAAGTTCAAGATATAAATTCTTACATATAAAAAGAAAAGCATCATTACTTCACCTGCCACAATAAATCCTACATAGGAGTTAGATATACAATGTAATTTATTTTAAATAACAATTAAACAAATAAATGCAAAAATGATGTGATTATTATGATGAGTAATCTTAATCATGAATTATCATATTTAACTATTTTAAAACCTATAAGAAATTGGAATACATTTATATATTGACAAAAATTCCAATGTTGGTACATTTGGTAAAATGTAGGATCTATTTTATTTTATTTCATTTTTTTTTTCAGTTTTCCAGTTTAAGATTTAAAATGCAATAATAAGTAGCTTTGTGGAACTGTGAGAACTGAGTACCTTTTTTGTCAACAGATAATTTATGAGGTCAGGTATGCTTGACAAGAAACCTGAATCACAATCAGTGTTCTAATTTATCTCCTTTTAAACTTTTAAATGTGGTTGATGTCATGGCTCTGTTCACACCAAGCACACCACAACTGTTTCTTTATAAACCTTGAGCACAAGAACACTCTCATTCTGGAACCGGCTTTCCTGGGAAAGTCTGATTTACTATTGGGTTGCAATAGGTCAGACTCATCAGACAACATGCAGGAAACACCCTGGAAAGGTCATCAGTCCATCACAGGTCAGATCCACACACATTCCTTCACACACTTCGGTCAATGTTTCTAGTTACACTTGGCCTGTCTGTGTGTTTTTAGATGGGAATAAACTGTAGCTCTCGTAGACACAGAGATAGCATACAAACTCCACACAGGACAGATCGTTGACACATAACTGGGAGCAAAATATGTCAAGTGATTTTATACATGTGGTTACAAAAACAATTATAATTAAATTGCCCAGATGGAGCAACATGATTTTCTGCTTGCACACCAGTCCTGAACTGCCTGGTTAAAAACTCAGAGTTGCCCCTGATCCCAAGCTTGGATAAATAGGAGGCTTAAAACCTTATAATAATCAATAAAGCTGTGACCAGCTTTTCTGCTTTTGTTCATGAAGATGAGTACTAAAACTATATTTTATCAAAATATTCTATATATTTTATTTTCAGTTATCTTTAGTTTAATGCTATACTTTAACTTGACCCACAGATGGCACTGCTGCTTTGTATCCGTATAGGAAATTGCTGGAAGGCCAGTATTCAGGATGACATACCGCAGATAAACACAATGTTTGTGACAAAAGTGCGACTTTATTTTGTGGCTGCTCATATTTAAAGCAGGTAATGGGATTTTTATGATAGTAATAAGGAGTAAAGTAAACACGTGTACTGGTGGTTTGTTAGAACAGGTGCAGTGTACGTTGTGTACACTAGTACATACACTATATACATAATTTTATTACAACCACAAAAGGGGTGGCACGTTATTGGGTAGCATTGTCGTCTCACAGTGAGAAAATCCTGGGTTCTAGGTCTTTTCTGTGAGAAATTTGCATGTTCTCCCCGTGTTTGCCTTGGTTTCCTCCGGTTTTGTCCCACAGTCCAAAGACATGCCACCAGGTTAATTGGAGACACTGAATTCTCCTGAAGGTACCTGTGATGGACGGGTGCCCCATTCAGAGTGTTACCGTTTGCCCATTGGCGAGCTATTATAGGATCCAGCACCCCTACCCGACCCTTATCAGGATAAAGTGTTAAAGGAAATGAACTGAATTGAACAACCACACAATGAATATAACGTTATAGTAAATTTTCAAGTAATTATCTGAGAACCATATTATTGACCAGCTCTCAGATCTAGCGTTATGGCTGGCCACGGTTTGTGTGTGTTGGTTCACAGCGTAGCAGCTCTGCCATCTGCTGCAATCCTGATCACGTCCGCTGGAGGCCTACCGGTTTGCAAGTGGCATGCTGGATAAAGGTGTGGTCGTGTTTTGTGGATCGGTTATTATCAATGTGGCTCATCAGGGCGAGTGTCCACACCTTTGAGCTGAGTGGGAACATTTTTGTGTTTTTTTCTTGCAGATGTTTTCCTTTGCCGTGGATCGAGCCTCGAGCGGCGAGTTGATGCCACTAGCGCCAATTTTGAGGGTTCGATCTTGGCTTTTTTTGTTATAGTTTTGTTTCCATTTTTATTTATTTATCAGTTCTTTTGTGATTTGCTTATTTAATAAATTATTATTTAAAAAAACCCTGATATACATCTTTGTGTCCTGTTTTTCGCCCACGCAATAGGTTTTTCTTTAGTCAAAAGCTCTTTGTTTTAGTTTGTTATAAGTTTTTGTCTCTCTCCCACAGAAAATAATACAAAGCAGCTACTCATCAGCTCATTTCAGATAAACTGTTTAAGTACATTTCATGCAGAACTAAATTGTAAAATGTCTGTAAAAAACTTCTCATATGAACACCTTTATCAGTTCGTTGTCTTTAACCCCTTATCCTAATTAGGGTTGGGGAGAGGTGTTGGAGCCTATCCCAGTTCTTCAACAGGCGCAAGGAACATGGTAACACCCTGGATTGGGCACCAGTCCATCACAGGTACCTACAGGACAATTCAGTGTCACCAATCAACCTGGTAGCATGTCTTTGGACTGTGGGAGGAAACCGGAGTACTGGGAGGAAACCCACGCGGACATGGGAGTGCATTGGAGTGTTAATATTTGGTTTCTAAATTATTATTAAAGCCTTTTCATAATGTAGTGTAGACATTTCAAATTGTGTCACATGTTGTTAGTTTGAAGTAAGAAAACTGCTTGAGATCTCTGATATTCCTGCTCTTTGTTGTTGAGTGGACTTTCACTTAATAGTCTGGAAAGTAAATCAGAGTTCATGGAAATTATTTTCATATGAAAATCTGGGCCTGCACAATTTGTGGCTGCACAGCCTAGGGTTTAGAGAACTGGGCTTTTGATCTTATGGTTAATAATGTGATTCCCAGAGCTGACAGGTCATGACTTAAGTGCTCTTGAGCAAGGCACACAACCACTAACTGCAAGGTGCCATGTCTAGGGCTGCCCACTGCTCCAGGCATGTGTGCTCACTGCCCCCTAGTGTTCACTAGTGTGTATACGTGTGTTTTAGTGCAAGGATTGGTTTAAAATGCAGAGGACAAATTGTTAAAAATGTTGTAAAGAGAATTCTGAAAAAAAAGAAATTCAACAGCTGCAACACATGATTCAAAAAGCAAGTCATAATAATAATCGTCCATGGTGATTGTCTTCCTAGCTGTGGATGGAACCTTCCACCGAGAAAAACTGACATTTCACATGATTAGAAAGATCCCTTGGAGGTTGAAAGATAATTCTTTAGACTTAAACCCAATTGAGCATAGTACTTTTTTGGTACTCAGTTTGTGGTTATTGATATATTTGCCTTGTTAATTTGTTTATTAAATTTCAGTAAATTAACAAATTACATGTTGTAGTTCTCTTAAACATGTCCATTTGCACTCATTCAACCTGCAGCCCTCAGTACACTGATTTTTAACCATTCCTCTCTTGTGAAATTTTTGCCCATTTATTAAAGTTTGATGGGGTTCATGCTGCATTCTTTAAATCTCATCAAAGTTTTTGTATGGAATAAAAAAGATGACAAGGCCATCTCAGGACTTTCCTTGACTGATTTTATTTAAGCTTTAATTGACTTAGAAGTTTGTATTGAATTATTCTCTTGTAAGAAAGAAATATTACTATAATCCATGATACCAGTCTTGTTTGGCAGTTTTGGAGATACTCTGACCCAGTCGTTTAGCTGTCACAAGGTGGCACTTATTAAACTCGAATAAAACCGTAATCCTTAAGCTCACCTATTAACTCACTGTCTAATATACCTGTCCTCTCAAACAGTATTGGAACAGGGAGGTCAATTCCTTTATTTTAGCCATAGACTACAAATATTTGGTTTTGACATTAAAATATGCACCTGGATCTGATACACAGTTCAGAAGGTACCACTTTTTGTATTGGAAGTATTGGAACATTGTGACTGTCAGTAATTTTTTGTTGCCCAGGAGTGTGCTTTTACATGCATTACAACAAAAAGTGCTGAATGTCTGAACAGATTTGGTCTGTGCAAACTTTTCATTTATAGAGGAGTAATCAGCATGAAAACCAGAGAGTTGTCTGTGGATGAAAAACAAGCTATTGTTAAGCTGAGGGTAAATGAAAAATCAATCAGAGCCATTGCACAAATATTGGCTATAGCCAGTACAACCATTTGGAATGTGCTGAAGAAGAAAGTCATCATTGATGTACAGATGTAACAGATGTTCAACAGGTAGACCAAGGAAAACAACAGCAGATGAGAAGAACCATTAAGTGTGATGTAATGAAGACAATAAAACACTTGTTATGGACATCAACAACAACATTCAGAGGGCAGGAAAGAAGAAATCACAATCTACTACTTGCAGAAGACTTCATTAACAAAAGAACAGAGGTTTAGCCAGAAGATGCAAACCACTCATTAGCCAGAAGTTCAGAAGAAGCTTCATAAGTCCTGCTACAAGTTGGACTGATTAGACAAAGATGAACCTTTACCAATGTGATTGAAAGGCTAAAGTGGAAAATAGGATCCGCTCATGATTCAAAACATAGAAGCTCAACTGTGACACAAAATTGATAGTGATGTCATGGCTTGAGCTTTTTCTGTTGATGATGTCAGCAGCAGTATAATGAACTCAGAAGTCTACAGAAACATTTTTTTTATCAATTTAAAGAAATACTAAACTAATTGGACGGGAGATCCTTCATCTTGCAGCAAGATAA
>JAYDZF010000020.1:6896901-6900092 GCA_034509105.1 Microcambeva barbata | reverse complement strand
CAGAAACATTTTTTTTATCAATTTAAAGAAATACTAAACTAATTGGACGGGAGATCCTTCATCTTGCAGCAAGATAATGACCCAAAATGCACTGCTTAAAACTACAAATGAGTTTATCAGGGGCATAAAGTGGAAGGTTTTAGACAGACCTAGTCAATCTCTAGACTTAAATCATACTGGACATAGTTGTTACTTCCTAAAGAGGCATAACTTCACAGCGTAATCACAAAAGAAGAACGCAAAAGCTTAGTGATGTCAGCTTGTCACAGGCTGGATGCAGTTATTACTAGCAAAGAGTTTGCTACTATCTTATTCACTTTAATCAATTTCAAGTTAATCTGTTCCAATACTTTTGCTAACACATCCAATGGGTGGGCTCAGACAAAATTGGTTATCTTCTGTATTAGATCTAGATATACCTGGAAATTAAACCTTGAAATGTTGATCTTTAACCTTATATGCATCTTTTATGACAAACCAACATATTTTTAGTCTACAGCTAAAATAAGGGAATTGGCCTCACTGTTCCAATACTTTTGGAGGGGACTGTATACCACCCAGTAACAATTGTGATGAAGAGATAATTAGTCTTGTATACTTCATCTATCAGTGGTCATAATGTAATGCTTGGTCTGTGTATGTGGCGACTTCTTATTACTATTATTACTGAGAGGGAAAGGTAGTGCAACAGTAAATTACAAAATGCAACGAAAAAATGAAACATTCAACAATGATTTTTATGTGGTTTTATTTTCCATTTGAAAGTTTGATTAAAAATTACACTGCATTATAGATTTAGACAAATGTCGGTTGAGTTATAATTATGGTAAAAAAGAAAGAAAAAGTATTATGGGTTGGTAGTGAAAAATAAAACTTTAACATTATATATATTTAAAAAAAACCCTATCATGAATAGATGTAGTAACACATCTGGATTTCACTGGCAAGTAAGGACATTCTAATGCATAATTAAAAAAGTCCATTCAAGCCTGATATACATGTGATTAAGCTAAATAGGGTTATTAAATTCAGTATTTTGCTCGTACCTTTATAGTGCAAATGCTTATAAAAAAGTGTTGTACAGGTGGATGGCTCAGATTGAACACAGTTTCTAGGTGATCCCAATTTGTGTATTTGTATGCAGCTTTGTAACCAGAAGTTTTCCAGACATTTAAACCTAAAACCAATCATGCAAAATTTAATATTACATACATGTACATTTGGTTTATATAAATGAAACACAATGTCAATAGCCTCTTATTTAAATTTTGGAAAATCATAAATAAGTAGGAATATACTCTTGGCTTAATTTGTCTGGATAACATTCTACTTACATAGTTCGGGCCCAGGACAAAAGGTAAGGGTCTTGAAAACCTGGAAGCTACTAATTATAAAACTTTGGGACATTTCTCAACGATTTAACATGTTTACATGTATTTGAATAAAATCTTGGCAGATAAAGTGTAAAATGTAAAAGTTACAATGATTGTTGATCTGAACAATTTTGTCAGATGTGTCAGAATGATTCAGTTTTTTTTCTCCATTTTAAGATTTTTTTTTTACAACAAAAAGCAAACAAAGAGCACATTTCTCAGACAAATGTTTTAAACAAACAAAATCAAATAGAAATATCAAATAATAATTATAATAATAGAAATGATAGAAAAATAACACACTGAACTGAATAATGTTTGTACAGAATGCAATGGAATGATATAGATATAGAAAAAAAAGTTGTCTGAATTTATTTGAAACGTGCAATCACAGTTTAAACTCTATCTCACGATAACAAACTTTGCAGATTTTTCCTGACTTGTTGCTTGTGTGTTCCTTCTATTTGATTAGGATGAGAGCCACAGAATGGATGCTGTGGATTACGGCTAGGCCTTGTGGCAGTAAGCACCGTAGAGCTTGTGCTTCTTCTCGGGGAACCCGATGAAGCGAACGGCTGCTTCTGTTGGGCTGCACTTCATCCTCGGCTTGGAGATGGGGTACCTGACGCTGCCATCGGCCAGCCAGCCGGCATCACAGCGGTCATAGCCTTCCAGCTTCCAGGCAGCAAACATGTGGCCAACTTTGGCTAGCCCGGCTCCTTCATTCTTGCAGGCTTGCTCAGCTTCAGGAAAGGTCAGCTTCTCGTTGATAAATATAATTTGTCCTGAGGAACAAGGAAAATTTTAGACTGAGATTTTGTCCAAATACCAGTTAAGTTCCAGAACATCTAAAATATGCAGTTTAATGCAGTTGAGGTTAGGACTCCTTAGCCTCATTAAAATATATTTGTAAGAAACTGCTTTGTGCACAGTCCTTCAACCATTTTATTTTTGTCTTACAGTTGGAATGCCTTTTACCAGAGGGGCTAATAAAGAGCTGTCTCGCTTTGATTCCCAGGTGGATACCCACATGGGATGGTCTGCATCCTTTCTTTGTGGAGTTTGCATGTAAAAAAGAGAAAGGTCAGCCAATGGCTTCTTAGCCCTACCATTCAATCCAGCTGTGAAGCAGAAGACATCAAAGCGGCTGTTGGACTTGTTTTGTCGCCCATAAGTCCTGAGTCCAGCCTTAGTATTTAGTCCTCCGCACGGCTCTCTTGGTTTGGTTATGGGGTACTGCACTGTTCCATCACTCAGCCATCCAGCATTGCACCAATCAAGCCCTCCTTTCCACGCTTGGTAAAGCTGCTCAAACGATGCGATGACAGCATCCTGCTCTAAGCACACTGCCTCAGCATCATGGAAGTTTAAGTTGTAACGTCCCAGGCGGGGCGAGTATGGGAAAACGGCACCTGTATCTGAAAGCAATGGAAAGGAAATGTTCAAGTAGATTTAATATGGAAATTTTTGAATAGAGGCTGGCTAATTCACAGTAAAATATTTTTGGTAATATTTATACTTGCTTTGTGAAATGTTCCTTTCATGTCCCTCACAATAACTTTGTACTGCAGTGTCCAAATATTTATCATGAAAATACACAAATACTTTAAAAACACATCTGTGCTAGTCTTTTAGCCCTCGGGCAAGGCTATCAGCGTTTTTATTCAACTGCCAAAAGATTACTGGAAAGGCTTGGATTCTTTATTATTCCCTTCTCTGTTCCAATGGTAACTATGTCCATTTGTAGCAGTTGGTTTCTATTACAGCAGTAGATCCTGTTTATTTGATAGTTCCTCCCTGAAAGATGAAATCATTCAG
>JAYDZF010000020.1:6889401-6891901 GCA_034509105.1 Microcambeva barbata | reverse complement strand
AACTTTCATTTTCTTCAACATAATTGTATACAAGTTTACACAATTACTTAACCAATGATATAATGCCACACAAGCTGGCATTGTTTTTATTTTTAGCATACAATTCTTCTTTTTCTTCTGTAGAAGCACTCTCTTTTCCATAAAGACATGTTGTGTCAAAACCAACATGAGGGGGCATAAGGCTAAATACATGTGCACTCCATCCCCCACTGCTTCAACACAGAGCTCTCTCACACACCAAAACCTGTGTGGGGTATTTCATATGACCTGTGTATTCCAGATGTGGGAATACATAAAATGTCAAAAATATGTAGTATTATTTATGTATTTATTATGTATTTATTTATTCATTTATTTATTTGTTGGGCACCAAGCTTGGATCATTATAATGAGAAGAGCAATTTGGTCCAAGGAGAAGCTACATTTGTGTTACCCCTTTATTCTATAATGGGAATGCAAATTCTATATTTTAATCTGTAGCCACCCATCCCTAAAAATAGCCATAAGTCATTTCTGCAGGCAAAGAAATGCGGCTGTAAAATATTGGTTTACTATATATCTGGTCCTTGTAACCCAGAAACACAAATTATATTATTATATTTTTATTAACTATATTAATACTTTTACTACTAATGCTTTTTTTTCTAATTCTGAGTCATTCATAGATGATTTCTTTATTATTGCTTGGTGTTCTCTTAAATCTGGTCTGTTTTGAGCTTTCCATTAGGGAGGTTTAAGACATAATATCAAACCCCCACCTATCCCTCCCGTTCCAAACCCACACACCAGACAGTCAAGACCCTATTTGAACTCTGTTCAGTCTGCTTACTTTTTGTTAGCTTATCACACAGCTTATAGCACTAAAGGAAAGACTTAAGCATTGGAACAAGTTTACTAAAGGGATATACAGGCAGCTTTCTTTTACATAGCAAAGGATTCAGGTGAAATCTGGCCACAGATTTGGCAATGCCTAACAAAGCCTTGGATCTTTAAACATTGTGTATTATTAAAATAAGCATATTAAATTACATCACTTGCTGGTTCAAAAAAGACTCTGAATAGTACAGTACATTGTCTCTAGTCTTTTCTCCAAAAGTTAGTTTTTTTGTAAATAGCTCTGCATTAGATTTAGATCTCATTTCATTCATTCATTCAGCAGAATTTCCAGAGAATTAGTAATCACAAATGTCCTTTTAATTCACACATGGCGTGTTACTAGAGCTAATTAGTGTTGTATGGAATATTTCACTCTTCATCACACACACACACACACACACACACACACACACGTGCGGGCTTGCACACACACACAAACACACACATTCTCACTTATTCATAACCCCAGAGTTGCCATACCTGCTGTGTACGCGTTGTTGGCAAAGCTCAGGTACAGCAATGCCAGGCAAATGATGGAAATCATTTTCTCTTTCTTTGTATGCACAGAAGAAGGTGATGGTCGGCTTTTCCCTCTGATAAAGAGGTGAAGAGGTGCAGGCAGGATACAGTGAGGGTGCCACTGAACAGATTCAGTTTGGGGTCCAAGAGCCTTTTATTGAAGTGGAGGCTGGATGAGACCACTCCCCTTCTCTGTCAAGACACCATCACAAAAAAACTTTATATCAAAGAGTTCCCCCTGCACTCTGAGTACACGTACTGCACATTACTCCTGCCTTTCCTATCTTTCTCTTTGCTATTGTTCATTTAGAACTAGTTGCCTGCATTAGAAATACATTTGTTTATTTATTTGGTAGTTACTCACCACACAAGATCCATCAGTTCATTGACAATGAAGGGTTCTCATTTGCATGTGTTTGGACAGTGGGAAACCCACACACGACATGGGGAAACATTCAAACTGGGGATGAAACCCAAGATTTTTTTTTTATTGGTGTGAAGCGACAGGAATATCTAAAGGAATTTTTTTGTTCATTAAATTTACATTTGCATCATTTAGCAACCACTTTTTATCCGAAGCAAAATCTTATTATGATCTACTAACAGTAATGGCTATTAAACAGTGAGGGTTCTAATAAGTCATCTATTAAGTCAGGTCGTTTGAATGGGCTATGTAGACAGTGATTCATGGCATTTCGCTAATAAGCTAAAACATTTAGCATTGTGCTATTTAAATAGAACGGCAACCCGCAAACCCGCTAGCAAAGCAACTACTGTCTTCCATAAACTGCATACCCATAAACTTTACTGACAAGCCTTTATACATATTAAACATGAATAAATCATTAACATGTTGAAAACAAACTTTTTTTTTGTTATGTTTTTTGTTAGCCATAAAGTGTATTTAACAGTTGTCATACGATTTTTACAACTGTTTGGTTATTGAATGAATGTATTGTGTTATGTAAACGGACACAGGTAAAGTGTTGTATTTAACTTATCAGGGCAAATTTTTTGTTTGGGATCTATTTGACCATATTACATTATAGGGGCAAGCTTGACTAATCTCTTTTGTAATGAAAATAGATGGTAGTTGTTTTTGCCA
>JAYDZF010000020.1:6874098-6884393 GCA_034509105.1 Microcambeva barbata | reverse complement strand
TTATATATATTTATAATAGTGCTTATAATGTTATGCATGGTCTTATCCACAGAGCATTTAGGAATGACTAAATACTTTGTTATGTTGTAACGCAGTGTGACACATATGATTGTTCCTTTGTAATCACATTTCGGCTTAATTAAACACATTTTTGCTCAATAATCTCTCCACCACCAACCCAAAGGATTCGCAAAATCTACACAAAAACACACTTCCTAAGACAAGCTTTTAAGAAGTTTCAAAGATGATGGAAAATATTTAGAGTATTTCTTAAAACCCATGTGCGTCAGTAATTTCAAATGGTGCGACCCCGTCTTGCCATTAGGTTTGATAATAATTGCACATTGATTCATCCTGCATTAGCTTCCAAAAAATAGGAAAGTGGGCTATGATACAAGTTCCCCGCTGGTGGCTGGAAAGCACCCAGGGTGGTTGTAAAGCCATAATGAAAAACACAGACCAGAAATAAAAAGCGTATGAATGGTTTTAATATTTTTTCTCCTTTCTGTTTAGTTTCTACCCCTGCAGAATAAAAAGACCATTGTTTTAAAAACAATTTTCATGTGTGTTTTTGGGTGGCTTTTAAGTGAAATCTGATGAAAGGTAACACTTTCTAACAGTTTCTGTGTACTTCAAACCATCCAATTCCTGCATTTACCTGTAATTATGGGCCACTGAGGCTAGGACTGATATCACATGTCTAATAAGCAGGCATCAAAACTTTAAAATTAGCATCTTGAGAAAGAAAGAAGGAAACTAGAACTCTTTCTTCTAAACATTTGTGATTCTGAGTCACACTGGGTTATACAGAATTAATAGCGATTATGTGCAGCGTAGAATTTGTATAAGTATACACAGCAGCATGAGTGAAACAAGAAATAAATGAATAAATAAATACATTCATAACTGTCATTTACTGGAGGAGAAAATGCATTTGCTGTCCAAAAGAACATAATGGATATCACATTTTTAAACCATGGGTATTAGGACCAGCCACAAATTGAACCTGGCTCATCAGCATTCTAGTTAATCACACTGATGTTCAGTGAAGCTGAAGTCGCTACACAGTACATTAAAATTTGCATTGTTTCTCTATATTAATTTATGATGTGATGTAGGTCCTTCCTGAATTTACATGTTCTCCCAGTAGCCGTGTGGGTTTCCTCCGGGCTCTCTGGTTTCCTCCCACAGTCCAAACACATGATATTAGTTTGATTGTTCTGTAGGTACCTGTGATGGACCGGCGCCCCATTCAGGGCTTTACCTTGTGCCTTGCACCTGTTGAAGAGCTGCAATAAGCTCCAGTACCCTTTGCCGACCCTAATTAGGATAAGGGATTAAATAAATGAAAAGAAATGTACAGTGCATCTTGAAAGTATTTACAGTGCTTCATATGTTACGGCCTTGAATTATTAATTACGTTCATTTTCCCTCAAAATTCTACACACAATGCATGAAATAACCTGAATGAAGATTGAGTGGAATTTTTGCAACTGGTTAAAAAATCACATTAAAAAAAGTATTCGCAGTGTTTGCCATGACATTCAAAATTGAGCTCAGGTGCATCTTGTTTCCACTGATCATACTTCGGGTGATAAATGACCGAACATATCAGGGTACAAAAAGAAGGGTACAAAAAGATTTCTCCAGCATTGAAGGTCCCAATAAATCACGTTGATCCTCATAATTTGTAAATGAAAGAAGTTTGGAACCACAAGGACTCTTCCTAGAACTGGCTCGTCAAGCCTTAGTCAGGGAGCCTTAGTCAGGGAGCTGACCAGTCATGGAGCTGGGGCCTTAGTCAGGGAGCCGACCAAAAAACCCAAGGGTCACTCTGAGAAAGCTTCAGCATTGTTCTGTGGAGAGAAGATAACCTTCCAGAAGGACAACAATTTCTGCTACATTCCACCAATCAGGCCTGCATGGTAGAGTGACCAGATGGAAGCCACTCCTCAGTAAAAGGCACAAGACTTCAATGCTCCAAGCCTGCTTGGAGTTTAACAAAAAAACACCAAATAAATTTTAGACAGTGAGAAGCAAAATTTTTTGGTTTGATGAAACAAAAAATGCTCCTGAGATCTGAAAATGGCTGAGCATAAACGCTCATCATCAACCCTGATTGAACTTGAGAAGTTATGCACAGAAGAATAAAAAAACTGCCCAAAAATAGGTGTGACAAGCTTGTACCAATAAAAAAAAGCTGCAATTGCCTGCTTAAGTTGCTTCAACAAAGTATTGAGCAAACACTGCTAATAGGTACATGTGATTTTCCCCAAATAAATCTTTTTTCACTTTGTCATTAGGGGGTACTGTGTGTAGAATTTTTATGGCAATAATGAATGTAATCCATTTTGGAATAAGGCTGTAACATTACAAAATGTGTAAAAAGTGAAGCACTGTCAATAATTTGTGCACAGTATACAGCTACCGAGGCTGCGCAGTGACTAAGTGGGTTGCACTCATAACAATAAGTTTCTGGATTTGATCCCCAGGAGGGGCAGTCCTGGTACTTACCATTTTCATGTTCTCTTTGTGTCCACAAGGGGTTCCTCTGGGTACTCCAGATTCCTCCCACAGTCCAAAAACATAGAGCAAGACCTTCAAGTCGCCATTACTAAGACTTTGGATAAAAGTGTCTGTTTAATGCTGACAATGTAAATGAAAGTGACAACCCTGATTTTTATAAGTGCATTGAAAATTACAATTTACACAAGCGGGCAAGTCACCACCTAGTGGTTAGGGTACAGGACTAGTAATCCAAAGAATGTCAGTTCAAACCTCAATAGGGTTTTTTTTTTTTTGGTTCTTGGTCTGGTGGTCCTAAACTCTGTAAAGCTGTAAAACATTGTGACAATGTTTATTGTAAAAAATGCTATACAAATAAACTGACTTGACTTGCCTAACACTGCAAGGATGCTGCTTTTTTGGCCCTTCAGCAAGACCCCTAACCTGTAATTGTACTGTAAGTAACTTTGGATAAAGGCATCTGTTAAATACCGAAAAATACCGAGTTGTCCACATGCCACGCTTCATTGTTCTTCCATCAATTCATTGATCTATAGGTATGTGAAGTTCCATTTTCAGAACAGAATCTTATGATTTCTACCTTAATTATTTGAATTTGAAAATTTTGCTTATAACATTAT
The DNA here is from genome assembly GCA_034509105.1 of Microcambeva barbata. Lineage (NCBI taxonomy): Eukaryota > Metazoa > Chordata > Actinopteri > Siluriformes > Trichomycteridae > Microcambeva > Microcambeva barbata. Next base: position 6,881,247 of record JAYDZF010000020.1, on the reverse strand, counting down.
TTGTGCAGTTGGGTCAGTAGAGGTGGAATTTGTGGAGTTTGGGAATGTGGACTTTCAGACTTCAGGATGGGCATTACTGTGCAAACTGAGACCTTACTGTTGCTTCTAAACTATATGGCAGGACATTTTGCAGTCATCTAGGTTTGTTGACCATCTGCTGACTCAGTAATCTGGTAGTGTTTTTTTTTTTCTGAAAGCTTAGTCTTTCTGCATCGTCTAGGTAGTATAGCCAGTATTGCTTTATCTTTAAGCTTGTGAACTATGCTTATAATTTGCCGTATCTCCAGGACATTTGATGCAACTTATAAAGCTTTCGATCATTTTAATCAGGTGTTCTTGGAAAAAACATCTGATTTGCAGACTCAGCTCATCAGTGGGTTAAATAATTGTACTACAGTGGTCATAAAGTGGCATTTTGTTTTGAATTTGAATAATTGTGCATCTATACTATAATTTTCATCAACATTTATTTATTTATCTGTACTTATTCACATCTTAATGTAATGTTTACTAACAAATTACTAATCGTCATCTCACTGGCAAGTCTTTGTATTGTGGGAGGAAACCTACACAGATGGAGTGAGAACATCGCAATTTAACACACAGGACCCAGGCTGCTTGGCCTGGGAATCAGAACCCAATATTATGGCTGTGAGGTAGCAATGCTACCCACAGAGCCACCCTGACGCTGATCTAAACCGCAATATTTTCGATTCACAACTATAATATTTGCTATACTACAGCTATCAAGTGCAATCCAGAGTTCAGATCTTAGCAGTCTGTGGGGAATGGGAAGAGAAAGGCAAACTGCCTGGCCATTGGGAGGTGCCCTCATAACTACAGGTCTAACACCTGCATTAAATATGAGGGACTGCGTCAAGAAGAGCATCTGGTGTAACACTGTGCCAGAATATGTATGAGGACCAGAAAGCTCCACAATTACAGCTAAAAAAAAACGAAAAGAAAAGTTAAAAAAAAAATACTGTTTATTGGACGTATAAATAAAAAAGTGTCCCTTTAAATACATATGTCAGAGATACATTAAATAGATCATGTTCATAATCCTGTACAGAATGTACTTAATGTATCTCTGACAGATAGACATGGCTTTGCCAAGAGCAAGAGTTTCATTTTCATTCATTTTTAATTCCATCTGCAGAATATGTATTACATAAAGTTTTCGGTGGTGAGGGTATCCTTCACAAAGTCAAGTCTTCTAGAAAACATGCAGTTAATGTCATAAATCCTTACATTTTCCCACATGACTAGATGATCTCATTTTCTTGAAACTTGGCTGTGATCCAAAGCTTGTTAAAATCATCTGGACCCTTGCTGTACGTCAGCACTGTCCAGGATATCGGATGACTACACTTAATCCACTAGAACTGCAGGAGATGAGAGACTCAAGAGAGATGTTTTTGTGTTCAGCTGCCTCCAGTGCCAATCAAACTGTGTCACACGGCAGAAACGTCTGAACGACCATGTGATCAGCCAATTTCCCAATGTCCCTTGTTACTGTAACTGCTTGTTTGTCCATGTTTTTGGCAGATTGCTGGCTTGTCTGATCTGCAATAAATATGACATTAATATAAAGGATTATAAAATAATGATCATGGTTTGCTTTGGGATGTTGAGACATGGAGAAACCAGGTGTTTATCCAGCCTTGCCCTTATTTTGTAAATCATCAGGGACACAACTGTAATAAACACAAATTATGCAAACAAAAATCAGCATTGTGTCAGCAATTTTGAGATGTCCCCTTGCCAAGGACTATTGCTGATTCATTTTCCGATTGATAAGCCAATGCTCAACTCCAGGCTGAATATTTCTTGCTTGCTCTTATGAAGCACTGGTAGCCTAGCATTTTCTTCATTTATTTTTTCCTGCTGCCTCTGTTTCTTTGTTTCTATTTTTTAAGAAATCATCACTTGAAAATCTTCCCCTTAAAGCCAATTTGGCTCCAAATCTAGACTATAAATTCAGAAACAACAGATTACTACTCATTCCTGGTATTTTAAGAGATTTCAAGAGTGAAGTTTTGAAAGGTTTACCATACAGAAATCTGGGGTTACGAATGATTTCTTTCAACTTTATTTACCAAACTATCACACAAACAGAATACATGATGTCAAGAGTGTGAACCAGGCACAGAAGCATCACTTCCGAGCAAAGAAAGGCATTATTTTCAAATGTAAATGAATTATCATTGATGTTTTATTTGTATAAAGGTGTAAAATGCATTTATTTAAGAATCTGGGCTTGTCACTACCAAATATTGTCTCTACACAGAGGGATTTTCTAAGATGCTTTGTGCCACCTCAATGAATGGCATTGTGTGTGATGTTTAATATTGTTTTACAATACTATATGTTCTATAATGTGATATAAATGTTGCATCTTTGGTGGGTGCGGGACTGACATACCTGCGGTTTTTGGTTTTTGGTTTTGTTCAGCGGCTGACGAACTCCACTGTTAGATTGATACATTGTGTTCTTTTCTTTCCCGGTACTTTGTTTATTATTATTACGTTTATTGTAATAAATTACTCTTGCTCACCTAAACTCTCGCCATCTTTGTGTTCACCTTTCTCAACCCATGTAACATTTATTTGTTTTTATTTGGGCTTCCAACTCATAAAACCTATGAAAATTAGAATACTGTGGAGAAATCAGCCCAACTACTTCTCAGATTTGCAGAGAAAAAAATAAATTAGGATCAATCAAAATATGGTACATTCAAAACGATATGTCAATCTTCAATGCTTGGTTGGGAATTCCTTTGGTTTACTCACTGCCCAGATGTGACGTGGCATTGAGGCAATCAGCCTGTGGCATTGCCTGGGAGTATTTCCTTTGGAAAAGATGACCTTGGAACACTGGCAAACGGTCCAGCCCTTCTTCTCCTTGGCCCAGTTGAGATGCTTCCTACGTTGGCTCAGGTTCAGAAGTGGCTTGACCTGAGGAACCCGACAGTTGTAGCCCTCCTGCGTCCCCCGGATGCAGCTGAATGTGGTCGTTTTTGAAGCTGTGACTCATGCCCAATTCCACTCTTTCTGGATCTCTGCCAGATTCTTGAATGCTTCTCTTGTTGATATGCTGAAGCCCACAGCTGTCTCTTTTGCTGGTGCACATTCGGGAAGTAATTTTTTATTTTTTTTTATTTCAAAATAGGTGCGAGAAATGTATGATGTTAAGTAATGCACATGTACTGAACTGAAATGCATGTGATGTTTATGTTTTACAATACTATATGTTCTATAATGTGATATATGTAAGGAGAATTTTACTCTAAAAAAATAAACTTTGAAACAAGTGATTTCAACCCCTTTGACATTTTCCGTGTTTCGTAACCTCACACTGTGAAATTAAAATAAAGTGTTTGAGGGTTTGCCTTCATTTACTGAACATGTATACAACTTTGAACATTTGAGTTTTTTATTTTTATTGTGAAACAGACAACAAATAATTAATAAAAAATGTTGCTAATTTAACGATGTTGGCAGGATGCAGGAAAATAGGCTGTCCGTGGGGTGTAAGATACCGCCACTCACTGTGGTTACTAATAATTCACATTAAGCAGCCATTGCCAAATGAAAGACGACAATTGAAGTAAAAATAATTGAAGTCAAAATAAGTTAAGGGTTTAAGTGGATGTTGAATTACTTGTCCTGGGGTTGACAAGCATTGAGATAATGGCTAATGCTATATAAAAAATATAGATCAGTACTCACGAGAGTGAGTGACATACAGCGCATTTTCTATTTCTTAGATCAGTTTTTCACAGGGAATAGTGTATTATACTATTTGTATATATAGTGGTATTTAGTGTTCTAGAAACATTGGTATTTTACAGTAATCAGTTTAGCAAAATAAATCATAGTTTCTTTGAAAATTTAACAGCCTGAAATTCATCTGAAAAAAAACTTTTTACTTTCAGATTTTTACCCCAAAACCTCATTTAGGCCCCCTTTCGAGCAAAAAACAAATTTTTTTTCAATTTTTTTTAGTCGTGCATACCAGGATTGATGAGACCTATCCAAAAATATATAGTTTGTGGGCTCTTTTTTAAATGTAGTGCCCAAGAACGATGTCCATCAACTTACATACATACATATACGGACATACATATACCGAGTACAATAGTGCCTTTTTTCACTACGTTAGAAAAAAGAGCATTTTGTTGTGATAGTGACCCTTTACTTAATTTGTATGCACTGGTAATTCTCAAAGAACAGCTTCTGGAGCCAGACGACTGCAGTGGATCCTACATCTGCTGGAGAGTGTGAGGCGGGGAGGATTCATATAGCAAATACTTATGAATCAACAAGGTAATGCTGCTGCAGCACCATCATGAAGCATGAACCAGATTGCAAGAAGTAATTATGCAATCCATGCAGCAAGCAAAGCAAAGAGTAAAAAATACTACTAGCTCTAAATGTTATTGAATATAGGACATTATTTGGCAGTATTCAGTTAATCAGTTCATTGTTTTTAATCCCTTTTCCTAATTAGGGTCGGGGAGGGGTGTTGGAGCCTATCCCAGGTATCGCTGGTACCTACAGGACAATTCAGTGTCTCCAGTCAACCTGGTAGCATGTCTTTGGACTGTGAAAGGAAACTGGAGCACCCAGAGAAAACACACACGGACACTGGGAGAACATGCAAACTCCACACAGAAATGATCTAGATCGCCCCACCCGAGGATCAAACCCAGGACCTTCTCGCTGTTAGGCGACAGTGCTACTCACTAAGCCACCATGCCGAATTTGGCAGTATCATTATGCATTATTAATGTAGTCTAATGAGAAAACAGAATCCCTTTCCAATTGATCATTTTAGGAATCTGTACGATAATTACAATCCTACATCCAAACAAATGATGGAAAAACAACAATTTTAAGATTGAAAATGATGTGAAACATGGGAGAAAAAAATTTGCTGGTCTGATGAAACAAAAATTTAGTGTCATGTCTGGAGGAAACCAAGCACCGCTCATCGCCTGGCAAGTACCATCCTTACATAAAAACAGTGAGACTTGTCGGGATCAAGGGAAAGATATGCTCTGGACCTCAGACATGACAATTAAGCACACAGCTCAGATAACAAGGAACAGCGTTCTTTGTAATTGTGTTGTATTGTGTGCAGAATTCTGAGCAAAAATGTATTTGTCCATTTTGGAATAAGGCTGTAAAATCATAAAATGTGGAAAAAATTAATACTTTCTAGAAGCAATGTAGATTAAAGGAGAGATTTGGTAGATGGATGGTCAGACAGACAGATGCTTTAAAGAAATTATTGGCCTCAAGTAGACATAACAGAATGGATTAAAACATCAGCAGTAATATCCACATATATTCTTATTAATAGTATGTTAATATGTATGATCAATATGCATTTGATATATATGCTAAAAAACAAATTCAAAATGCTGTTGCAAGACCTGAAACAAGCAGTTTATGCACAGATTTGTCACTGCTGTTAAATGTGATGTAAACCGGAAATAATAATAAATAATAACTAAATAAATATATTCTATAGGAGTAATAATTGTGTTAGATTATGCTTCCACAAATGTAATTACTTATGTATATTATTATAATACAAAATTACAAATATTATTAAATTATTATTTCTTTGCAACTAAGTAAGCCTAATAGTCATCTTGTTCCATTTTGACAGTTATTCAGGATAATTTATCTTCACTTAGCACTTTCTGTGTTGTTTTAAACTCGAAACGGTTTCTCTAGTAACAGAGGGTTTTACAACTGTTTTTTTATTCCAAAATTCAGATTGAGTCATCTGCTCCAAATAAAAACGCTTTAGTTTATCCAAGAGGTACAAATTATCATGGCATTAAAGTGGGTGTGCTCCAGAATAAGGAACTAGCAATGGTAGTAGATTTTTTAGTATTTCATAATTTTGTATAAATACAGACTGACCTAACACTAGATTTAACACTAGTGTGCAGTGGAAAATCCTACTACTCCACCTGTAAATTAATAATAAAATAATATTATATGTCGAAGCTGCAAAATAGCTGAATTAGATTTTTTACTGTTTATGGGATAAAATAAAGCATCAAAGCTATTCCCAGTGACAATAATAACAGTTTGAATAACCTGATTTATAAGGTGATGACTTAATGTAATCCTTACTAGTTAGTTCACTTCATTTTAGAAAACACCATAAGAATTTCAACAGCCTTTTCAACAGCTTCTGGTGTGTAGGTTGACACAAAATTATATCTACTTCGAGAACTGACTAGGTTTTCGAACACCCCTAGTGAAACACTTCTGCCAATATCTGGAAAACCCATATTTTCAATATCAACAGGGCAAATATTTTAATATATATAAAACACTAGACTCACCCCATATTGTGCACGTAAACACATGGGTTTAATTTACAGTGTATCACAAAAATGAGTACACCCCTTACATTTCTGCAGATATTTAAGTATATCTTTTCATGGGAGCCTAGATCAGGCAGCAGGCAAACAGGCCTAACCAACTGTCTACGAATCGCCACCGGACGTCACCCGGAATCATAAGGTCCCAGGACATTGAGACTGTGTCTATTTTTTGTGTCAGTTATAAGAAAAATGGTATCAAAAAGTTTGTCATAATAACTTGATCAAAATTAATACAAACGAGCATCATAGAAACAACAGTAAAATGAAATTAGGACTAGGACTACTGAACATCAGATCACTTGCAGGTAAAAGTGTAATTGTAAATGAAATTATAACGGATAACTGTCTTGGTGCACTCTGTTTAACCAAGAACTGGGCTAAACCCGATGAGTATGTATGTTTAAATGAAGCAGCACCTCCAGGATACAGTTATGAACACAAGCCACGTTGTAGAGGTTGTGGAGGAGGAGTAGCCACAATTTATGATACACACATGGGTCTTATTGTTAAGTCTACTTCTGGAACTAACTCATTTGAGGTTCTTATAGCTGACATGGTCAATAGATCCTCATTTGATAAAACTAGTATGTTCACACTAGTTACTATTTCTCGACCACCTGGTCCTTACTCAGAATTTTTACGTGAATTTACATATTTTCTGTCTTATCAACAGAACAGGCCTTAATTGTTGGTGACTTCAACATTCATTATGAAAATAAGTCTGATCCTCTTAAAAT
>JAYDZF010000020.1:6853435-6864564 GCA_034509105.1 Microcambeva barbata | reverse complement strand
TCTATGTACATCATTTCTGTAAGTCGCTTTGGACAAAAGCGTCAGCCAAATGTAATGTAATGTAATGTAATGTAATGCTTAAAAAACTGGGATAGGCTCCAGCACCCCCTCGTGACTTTGGTTGGATAAACAGTTGAAAAAAGAAGTGAGTTAGTTATAACTAGTAAAGTGGCAAAGTATTAGTTATAACTAGGCTAGTATTTCTTTATTGTTGTTATTAAATCTGTAGTGAGATGTGTGTTACAACACTAATGTGCCAGTCCACCAGTGATGGAACCTCGAACCTCGAGTGATGGAATATCAACCGATCGGGTGTCTACACAGACAATGGAGTCTGTGAAAAAGAAGACAGAACATGCTCAAGGCAGAACTGTACATGGCAAAAACAAAGAGATTAGATCATTCTCATGCCAGTTAAACACTCACCCCCAGTGTCAACAAAAAGGGGCTTGGCATTGTCGTACTATAATGACTCTTTCTGGAAAAATAAATGGCACCCTCATGGCAGCATATGTCACCCCAAAATCCCAGTGTCAGTGCTACCTTCACACATGAGCAAGTCACCCATGCGGGGCTCTTTGGCACCTAGAACTTGACAGCTGTTTTTCCTGACAACAAGCTGAACAATTGGAGTTTTGGTGGATCTTACTTGAATATGAAACCCTCACCTGTCATGATCTTTTCACTCTTTGTTCTCCTGTCCTGAATTTTGTGGGTATAAAATAAAAAAATCGATGTGCAATCAACAAATTAAGTCAGCCAAAACTCAGAGAACTCCACACTTTTACTTAAGTACATGGTAATGTAAATGCCCAATAAAGAAAAAATCCAGCTCGCTGCATTATTCTAACATAGTTGTCAGATTAGCCAGAATGAGCTTGTCCACTCCGACTTGTTTTGAAGTTCACTGACTTAAGACCTTTGGACTGCATAGCAGTGCAAAACTAAGATTGTTCCTATATACAAAAGGACCGCATTCAACCAATCTTGTCATGAATATAACCAAAGTATGATATATGCTGTCAAAATTCTAATACATAAATCAATAAATACTGGGATCACTCTCTATCGAATGGGATATTTGGAACTTTGGAATCCCCATATTTTGTAGGCAGTCACCACAACATATTATATGTTCAAATATTAGAAATGCAATATTGTTTTTGTGTATGCCACTCAACTACAAACACAAACTTTAGGCCTATTAAGCAAATGCTGCTGCTATCCATGCTGTTATTATGAATAGCTTCAAATTTTCCGACATTATTGTAATAGAGAAAAACCATTGTGTACCTGGTGCAGCACTCAGTCTGGTTTTGCCGCTTTACACGCGCTTTCGTTTATGCACGCTTCACCCGCTTGCAGGTGTCCTGGTCACTCTTGTGGGATAGGAAATGATTGGTATTCCCCAGGTCCAATGGGGTTCAGGGGCATATGACTGAAAGGCTGGATATCCGCGGCACCATTGGATTTTAGGGACAGACTCGGTTAAGCAGCTGCAGTCCAAGGACTGCAAAAAGGCTGCACCAAGCGTCGCACCACATCCAGTGGGTGCAAGGACCTGGAGGAGGCCGCAGTCATCACCGGCCAGTCTGCCCTCAGCGGTCTCTGGCTCCATCTACAGACTGACTTCTGGGGCTATGTTCCCCCGGCCACTACAGAGCTGAGTCAGAGCCGCCACCCCAGCTATCAGATCACCTTTCTTTTGTTTTATTAGTTTCCCGTGGTCAGCTTTTTGTGTTCTTTGTTTCTGTTTGTTGTCTTATACAGGAGCGAGCCCCCCCTCCCGTGGTCATCGGCAAAGCCATTACCTTCGGCACATTAACATCTTCCGATGCCACAGACTTCCAGGTTGGCCTAGGCACAGCACCAACGTGCCTGGTGCATCCTTAGGAGTTTGCAGTTCGAGCCCCGGGTCCAACTCGCTTCCTGCAGTGGTTCAGCTTACACGAGTGTGGATTTTTAGTTCTTTATTTTATGTCCTATGTTAAGCTGCTGTACAGGAAGGTGCTCACCGGCCTTGCAGTACAAAGGCCCATCACCAGAAGGGAAGTGAACATAAAACTGACGGCATACGCTGATGTGACTCATCATCAGAAATGGAAATGAAGTCACAGAGTGCCTCAAAAAGTTCCAGGCAGCTACATCAGCAAAGGTCAACTGGAGTAAAAGCACATCTTTGCTTTTAGGCCAGTGGCAGGAGGATGGGCCCCCTAGACTCCCTCAGCAGTGCTCCTGGAACATAGAGGGGTTTAAACTGCTCTGTGTCTTCCTCGGACATGGAGAAGAACTGGGAGTGTATGAGAGAGAAGATCCTGGGAAGACTCCAGAGGGGGAGATGTATCCTCCCACAGCTTTCGTTTCGTGGCAGAGTGCTGGTGGTGAACAACCTTGCAGCCTCAATGCTGTGGCACCGGGTGACTGTTCTGGATCCTCCTGTGGATTTATTACAGCATATCCAGAAAACTTTTATTGAATTTTATTGGGACGGGTTCCACTGGCTTCCACTTGGAGTGCTGCATCTGCCCTTGGCTGAGGGTGGGCAGGGGATAATCCAGGTTACAGCCAAAATAAAGGCTATGAGACTGTGGCACAAAAACTGAGATTTGGGGACACCAGCACACCCTGGATTGGAGTAGGGATAGCATTACTGCGCAGACTGGGAGGACTGGGCTATGATAAGCAGTTGTTTTTATTACCAGCACATGTCATAAAGCACTTGTCTGGGTCCAGTTTTTACATGTCTGTTTTAAAGGCTTGGGTACGTTCAAAGTGGAAAGGGATGAGGATGGGCATTATGGACTGGATTAGCCCCTATTCTCAAACCCTTTTCTGTTATGTCAGATCCACCAGTTCAGCACGGTTGGCAGGGCAGAAGTCACATGTGTCAGACACCTGCTAGATTTGGGGTCTGGTAATTGGCACACTACTGATTTGATAACCCAGCATTCTTGTGTTAGATCAGCGAGATCAGTTGCACTTTTAAAGCTTCTCTGAAACCAAAACTCAAAGCTTTTGTTAGCCATTTTCTGAACTACAGGTCACTGCATGTGTGTGTGAGGCAGCTTCACTTTGTGGAGAGTCTACAGAAGATCCGGTTCTCCACAGTTTAGAAGACTGTTCTGTATCTGAGCTGTGTGGCTGCTCTGCATTATCAGGAGCTAAAGGGACGCTGTGACCCGGCTCTCTGTTCCTGATGACGTCACGCCTTCTTGGAGGCTTCTGTACAAAAGTCCTCTGGACGAATGTTCAGGAGACCTTCAGTGGAGGATCCTGCACTGTGCCATGCCCACTAATGATTTTGTCTCCAGGTTTAACCCATCTGTGTCATCAGGCTGTCTATTCTGTAATAACCTGGACTCTGTGTTTCACTTCTTCTCTGACTGCTCTCATTTGGCTCCCCTGTTTGAGCTTCTGAGCCAGGATCTCAGAAGGCTGGGCTTTCTGTTTACCTGCCTTTGTGTTTGGGTGCAGGTACTCTAAGGCTAACAGGACTAAATGCACACTGGTCAAAGTTTTAGCTGGACAAGCAAAACTTGCAATATGGAAATATTTCAGGCTGAAGTCTGAAGGACGGTCTGTGCAGGTTACATTACATTACATTACATTTGGCTGACGCTTTTGTCCAAAGCGACTTACAGAAATGACACATGTACAGTACAGCAGGTGGTCCAGGCTTTAGCTGTTCCAGGCTTTAGTTGAGTCCAGGATCAGGATGGGTTTGTGTTTTATAAAGACTCTTATAATGTCTCTGGGTTTGAAGATAAATGGTGCATTAATGGCAGCATTGCAATTGTGGATGTAACAGGGGTGTGTGTGTGTGTGTGTGTGTGTGTGTGTGTGTGTGTGTGTGTGTGTGTGTATTATATGTTTAAATGTGGCAAATAAGGCGTTTGGTGTAGATTTTACTTAAATACTTGACAAGGACAATGCTATATTGATTTATTGGCGTCCATATACATTTGTATTTAAAATTGAGTGGGCTAAAATAAAAAAAGAAATCTTTTATATCCACATGTGTATAAAAAAGCCTCAAAAGAAAAGAAATGAAAAACTGATGGAGAAGGGGACAAGAAGTTGGAAGCACAAAGCTGTAAGATTAATGACCAGCAATACGAAAGAAGGCAAAAGGGAGAAGGCAATTGTAACTGAATAATGGGAGCAGAGGGAGAAGAAAGAAGTAGGTCTTGTAAGGATCATGTTAGAAGGGGGAAGGGTGGGAACACCATCATTGGGAGGAGCTGTAAAAGCTCACAAAGAAATCCCTGTGACACGTTTGGTTTGGACAGATGCAAGGGCTTTAGGCCAGAAGTTAAACCACCAAATTGAGAGACTCGTGAAACTAAAATGCAACAACAGTGTTGTTTTGAGAGATGGCATTGACTTCCAAAAAGATTGTTTTACAGATGAAGATTACAAGAAAAGATTAGTTTTTTTCAGCATGGGTTTAACTACCTATAACACTAGCTAGAATACATTGGCTGACCTCAATTTTACATTGCTGTGGAGCTCCTGTCAGCAGAGATCAAGTTACCTACTGTATATGATGACACTAATAAGGCTCAGTTATGCCAGAGTAGGTGGTTTTTCTGCCAAAGTGGACGTTGTAGAGGGAAAACACTTTTTTTCGATTGAACCCACTGTTGCAGTCTGGTAACCATGGCCGGCAGTTAATTATGAAGCTTTACTTTTGGTATACCTCCGTTTACATTACCTTTAAATCTCATCATCTTTCAGAGATAACATTTTTCTCCGCATTTTTGTTCGAATGATTTTGCTTCTAAAAAGGAAGAGTTTCCATCATCTGCTGAAAAACACCGATTTTGAATAGACATTGTTTTTTTAACAACAAAATGTGATATATTTTATTTTAATGCATTTAAAAAACATCCTTTTTTAGTTTTAGCCTGTGACCGTTCACAGAGATTAACTTTTGGCCACTTATAAGAAATTAATTGAGCACCCTGGATTAGGCACTATGAAGTATGTACTATAGGAGTTACACATTTAATGCCAAGTTCACACTACACAACTTTCAAGTGGTCTTTTCAATTGTGATTTTCACTCCACTTTCAACTTTTTTTTTGTTACTTTCAAAAGCACCTGGGAATTGTGAACTTTTGAATGAGTTAAAACATTTTTAAAAAGTTTTAAATGCCAAGTTTATCATTTAAACACCTAGCATTGGTGAACTGATTGTTGTAGGTCTGGCTGGAAAACAGTGAACAAATCACAATGATAATGAAGCGGCAACTGTCTTAACAACCAATCACTGTGACTAATTTAGGGGCGGAAGAAACAGTAGGCTTAGAAACAGTAGTAGTACATTTACTCAGTTCACTTTCTAAGGAAACTGTGTGCTGTTGGAATGTTGACAGCTATCAATCTCTGTGTTCATTCAAACATATTCTTCTATTAAGCAGTTTTGTTAAAAGTAAAACTGAGTCAACAGACAACTTTGAGAGTTAAATGTTTACTTGCTGTGTTATATAATTCACCAACTAAAAGGTGCCGTGATGAGTAAATCAGTGTTATTTACTTAACATGGTGGTCACAGTTTTCATATGTCATGTGGGACATTTCAAACCATCGGACATGTTACATTATCTTAAATCCAGCTCATGGAAGATATTCAACATTTTGGGTGAACAAGATCTGCAAGGATGGATTCATCTTTGATAAAGTGATGCCAAATGCAGCTGAGAGAAGTAGTAGCTTAATGGATAATGAACTGGATATCAGAAGCAAGGTCTTTGGTGTATTACAATTAATTCTGGTGATTTTTGATGGTCAGTGCTAGCTTAGTGAGTAAGCCGCTGGACAAGTATTCATAATGTTGCCCAATCATCACCAAGTTTCCACAGTTACTTACACTGTATTCAGTGATATTTGTCAAATTGTTGGATACAAGCATCTGCTAAATGCGCAAATGTAAACGATTTTCGCATGTTTGACTCTCCACATCTTGAAGAAATTAGATTTGTTTTCACCAGTGGATGCACTGTGTATTGTGTAAGTTCACATCATCACCAGTTTTTAAATCACTTCAATATTAGCCAAAATAACATTGTCAGTTGGTCGGGAAAGACTTAGTGTCCTTCGGCACTGATGAGTCTGGGCCACCCATCAAAGATCGGTTACATTTTACAAAAAAAAGTGCGGTTCCAATGACCTTATTCTTTTTTGCTTAGTAAGCTAACCTTGTTCTTTAGGAGAAGTTTCACCTCACAGCACCACATGTCTGCATGAGTTTACTCCCAGAGTACAAAAAATGTGGTGAATTGGAAAAACTAAATTGTCCATAAGTGTGTTTGATATAAACTTGAGTTATATCTAAAATTTTCGACTAATGCGACCACATGTTGCCATGACTGCATTAATGTTTGACTCCAAGAACTATTGAAGGTGTTTAGTGTGGAGTAATGTCAGCAAGTTAACTCTCTTTGGTTGCACAGCTTTGAGGTTTGTGACGTGTCATAAAACAAATAAAACAAAATATTCCAGTGGGTTTGAAATTATCTTTTTATTTATTTATTTCATCTGCCTGGTTACCACTGATTCTTGAGTAAGGCCCTCAACCCTCAATTGCATCAACTGTATACTGTAAGTCACATTGCATGAAAGCATTTGCTAAATTGCTACAATGTAAATGTAGGTTTTTTTGGTTATTAGACTTAAAAGCTATTTAAATATGTATGTATACATTGAAATAGCTGTTTAAATCATTTTTATCATTAATTTTGTAGCTGCCCAAATGCTTTGTAATGTATGTTTACAAAATATACTTGGTTATTAAAATAAGCAGTACTTTCAGTCCTTCCTTCCATAAAATAAACATTTTCAGTTCAGCTTTTTTATGTGTTATTTCAAAACTGACCTTTCTGTCCCAGCACTGAATGACTGGGAGGTCTAATCTGCTGCCTAACAACCCAAACATATGGCTGAGGTCAGGGCCAAAGTAATTCCATGGAAATAAACATGGGAAGGTCCTGGGTCTGATCAGTCTCAGTGTTAGCTGAGCCCCTCCACGTTCAGCACGTCACACACGTTAGTGCAGTTCAGCCCAACGGAATCCCCACAGCTATATATCACTAACCAAAAACATCTGGCCCTCCAGGGTCAGGGCACAACATAAGCACAAGTCTTCCCCACAATGCACAATTATATATAAGTAAAATTAAACAACTATGAAATATAATTTTATTAGTAAAATGTAATATATTTTATTAGAAAATATTTAATAGTTTAAATATTTTAATACTTATTTAAATTGTAATTGTTAAAACAATTTAAAAACAATACATTTAATTAAAATAAATTTTCTTTTAATTCAAAAATTAAAATAAATACATAATAACTAATTAACTAGCATAATTGATTAATTAACTGCAGTTATTTAAGGTATATTTAGATTTGATTTAGGGCTTAGTGGATAGCACTGTCTCCTCACAGCGAGAAGGTCCTGGGTTTGATCCCCATGTGGGGCGATCTAGGTCATTTCTGTGTAAGATTTGCATGTTCTCCCCGTGTCCATGTGGGTTTCCTCTGGGTACTTCGGTTTCCTCCCACAGTCCAAAGACATGCTACCAGGTCAATTGGAGACACCAAATTGTCCTGGTACCTGCAATTGACTGGCACCCCATCCAGGGTGTTACCTTGTGCCTTGTGCGCGATGAAGAGCTGGGATAGGCTCCAGCACCCCTCCCCAGACCCTAATTAGGATAAGGAGACAGTGAAGATTTGGTTTATACCTTTAGACTTACTAAGAAGAACAATATGGTTAAAAAACTAAAGCAGGGTACCTCAGAAAGCACTTTCCAAATCCAAATCCATATATAAAATGCAAGGCAGAGCAGCATGTAAACAGCTGTGTGTTCATGTTTATCTATCCAACTGACAACTCTCACTAATTAAGCAGGAGAGATGTCTTTAATTACAGGATAAGGGGTCATTTTTTCTCCTTCCGCTCACAGAGTAACCTACCGGTCAACCTGTCAACTAATTAGGCTTCAGAAAAATGGCATGAGGGTATGAATGAATGAGCAGGAAATGAATGGGGTCTCCTGTTCAGGCTCAGATGGGTTGGCATGGCATAATCAGCCACATACGCAGTCGTAATTCCTGTAGAAAGCCTCACCAGATTAGAGCTGCAAAGAAGAAGAATGTTTATATTTGTCATGTATATATACGGGTTCCTCTTGACTCCTTCAGCTATCACGAGGGCTTTACTTTTTTGAGGCAGCCGTGGCCTGGTGGTTAGAGAACTGGACTGAATTGCCCTTGAGTAAAGCCCCTAACTTCTGACTTCTCCCCGGGCGCCGTGGCTAGGGCTGCCCACCGCTCCGGGCACGTGTGCTCACAAGAAAGTGTAGTAAATATAAATCTAAAAAAAATCTGAAGGAATTCAGACAGACCGTAGATCTCTTAGATTTTCTCTTTACCCTATGTGTAGAATAGGATGGCACATTTTTTACCCAGTCAACTTCTGACATTGTGGAAGAAATTTAAGGACAGTGTATTCATGTGCCAAGCAAAACCTTCTGAGAAAGGCTATAAAACCATAGCCTCAACCCCTATTTAATTCAAGTGTGAATCTTATCATTCAACATCATTGCCTGGACTGTAGACTCTCTGAAAAGCTTATCCTTGCCATTTTTCAGCTCACCAAGTGATAAGAAAAGTGTAAAGTGAAACAGTGATGGAAATTCAGCTACACAGCAATATCTTTTCATGCAATTCAGAGTGTATTCTGCACAATCCAGATGCAAAATAGTTTCCGTTTCGCAGTTCAAAGGCATTTTACCTCATAAGTCAAGCCAAGCACTGAACACAGTGGCTGTTTGCGACAAGACCAGGCCATATAATTGAAATGGCAAGTTTAATCAAACTCATTAAAAATTTACTAAATTCTCCTTTTAAATGTCGTTCATCTTCCATCTGTTATGGCCCCGCATAAATCAATATAAGGATGGCACGTCCACATACTTTTGCCAGATTTTCTGGCAGGATCAGCAGACTTGGAGCAACACATTCATTCAATCTTGTTTAAAAGTCTAGCCATCCCAGGATCTCAGGCTGTGTGAATGAGGCCAGAGGTTGTGTACTCACACAACATTCTTCAGCCTATGGGTCAATATTATCAGTCTGTCAGAACCCCCTCACCCCCCACCCCTACCCCCAAATGATGCGGGATGTATTGTGTGTCTTTGTTTCTCTGTCGGAAAAAAGAAGAAATGTTGTGGCCCTAGGGAGACCTGATTTTGACTTGTGTCAGAGTTGTGGGAAGAAACAAACTTCTAAATCCAGCTGAGCAAACTTTCACTAAGAACAGTAAGAGGGGAGAAATAGCTGCCACAGTGTCAAGTATGAATCCATGCTAAAAGACATTTACGTGGTTAGTGAGAGTTTGGGAAGATACCTTGAGAGTTGAGTTGCTTGTTTTCTAAACTGTGGTTGGCCTTATGTAGCCTGATGTGTCTGCATTGATGGGGTTGTTTTTTTTCCTTAAAAGGTCAGGTAACTGGACCATTGATGATGTGTAATTCAGATTATTATACAAATTCGATGTTTTTTTTAGTTTTTCCAATAATGATTTCATTCATTAATGTAAAAAGCTATGAAAACCAACCTGACTCTAAACCTAAAAACTGCTTGTGCCACCCAGTCTTTCACATTTCTGTGGATGAATTTTGACTTAATCTTTATTGTTTTAATTGGAGGGTTTATGAAGGTCATGCAGCAATGTGATTCACTTTCATTTTTATTCTCACAGCCATTCTAAGGTTGACTTGCTGGTCTGCTTTGGATTATTCTTCTGTTTCAATAATTTACAACAGGCATCCATGTCCTGTAGCAGCATAGCAGTCGCACACCACCACACTACCATGTTTCACTGTCGGCATGATATTCTTTTTCTGAATTTTCACAAAAGTCTTGGGGATTATCAAGATGTTTTATGACAAATGTGAGATGGGCCTTTGTGTTCTTTTTGGTCAGCAGTGGTTTTCGTCTTGGAACTCTCCCATGGCTACCATTTTTGTCTCGTTATTATTGTAGGGTTTTCCTGAATTGTGGTTAGTAACAGTTTATTCATGTTGGGGCATTTACTTTTTTATTTAAAAGACGTTTTGGCACAGAGAATGCCAAGTAATTTAGTGTTTCAGCTTATATTTGATTCAATACATCATATCAAGTATCCTCCCTGCCTCCTGGCATGAACGATTGGCTTGTTCTTCATATGGGGTGGAACTTAGCCGGATGGGGTTTCTCTTTCTCCCAGAACTGATGCAATCATGACCTCTGTTGGCTGAATGATAGCACAGAGATGAAAACTGCATTAAACAGGATGTTTATCTCCATACACAGTGTTGATTGTATGCACACTTGTTAAAAAGTGAAGGTGAAAAAAGCACTATGACTGCTACACACATGCTGGAGTGGGTAAGCTTATTTTTTAGGGGGTCTGCAGTGGTGGAGGGAAATATGATGAAAATTGGGAGCAGAAGAGAGAAAATGCATTTAAAATATATTACTTTGTGACTATATATATACACTAGCCTCTAGCCTGTAAATAAAGGTCAGTTGCATTTTTGGTCATGTAGGGAAAGGGTTTCACACTTCCTTAAACTTTTATAATGTTAAACAAACACCTAAAAAGGAAACAAAAGGCTAAAAACTTGTTCACTTTGCTCTTTATTTATTTCCAGCCAGTCCCACCGAGTGTGACCAGATACTGCTCAGCCTTCTGTCCATGTGAGTCAGCACCTTTGATTAAGAATGATTGACTCACGGCTGTTTCACTTCCAGTGTGAGAAGTGTGAGACAGATTAATTATCCCCTGCTCGCTGGCTGAGAGCTGTGTTATTTCTGCCTTCGGTGTCAATCAGGGAAATGCTAATAGAGCCAAATCTGGGTCATCTACACTTCAACGTAGAAGATGCATAGAATGCCTCTATTTGTTGTGTGTACATATACACATCTACAGCACAATACAATATTTCTATGTAACCCAGCTTCCTTGGAAGTAGGCCGGTAGGGTGGCTAAGTGGGTAGCTGGTGTTAAACCTGAACACAGTCTCTGTAACGCCCAGCTCAGGTGTAAAAAACTTAGGTGTGACAATAGATTCAGA
>JAYDZF010000020.1:6830047-6850460 GCA_034509105.1 Microcambeva barbata | reverse complement strand
GTTCGCTCGGTGTGTCTCTGCTCCCTCTCGTTGCCAGGTCACCCAGCCGTGCCTGGCTCCCAGCTCCTGCACAGAGCTGATCTCCCAGCCGGTGCTTCTCCCACTCAGCGCCTGCTTGCTCTCAAGCATTACCTCATCTCTGCTCTTATTATAAATAAACTCCTTTGTTCTGCATCAACGTCTCCGTACCACTCATTGGAGCAACCTATGACATATTTAAACTGTTTCTGTCATTTGTTTGTACAGTTGTAAAGTTTTTTTCTTTTCCTGTTATTGTTATTATTTTTTTATTTATTTTTATTTTATTTTTATTTTTTTTGGGGGGTATGTCTTTTTTTTCATCACACAGCAAGATATGCATTTTTGTGAAAGAAAATAAAGCAAGCCATTAGTATTTTACAGAATTCATTTTATTTGTCAAACCACTTAGAGGTCTACAGGTGACGATGGCTTTTCTTTTTTGTAGGCTCTTCTGCTATTGTCTAATCAGCATGTAATTGAGGCATTTTACAGATAGTATATGTTAGAAAAAATGAAGAAAAAATAGGATAACAATTGCAAAAGCTGTTGAGTAAAAGAAAAAGAGACAAAATATTCATTTGTGGCCCACGCATGTGTCCTCAGATTTTATGTCTACACAGATCACTAACAGTACAAAGATATTAGACTCAACAATGCACGTGCTATCTTTGGAAGTGTGCCAATCCTTTTAGTTTCGTAGGGTTTGTCATTTTCTGTACACAAGTCTTTTGGACAGCGAAACCTATGAACAGAAATGGCAATATTAGGCAATATTAGAGACTCTACCTACATGTTCATGGAAAAGTTGAATAAATTAAATAAATATTTAATACCTTGTAACATCCAATCCACTATATTGTGGAAAACGCTGTCAGTGGAGTATTACTACATGTTACTGTTCATCACATTAAAGAACATACAAATTAAGAAATTGTACGATATGAACTCATTTTATGCATAAATGCTAAGGCGGAAAGTCGGTCTGTCATGGAAAAACTAAAAATGTTTTGATTTAGAAAATTTTAATATGCAAACTCCACACAGAAAGGACCTGGACAGCCCAAATACAGGCTGAAATCCAGGTCCTTGCATTTAATTGAGCAATCATGGGACGTTTGAGAAAAAAAAAATTAACAGAAAAAATTGAATAACAATCAAGGCAATTTAGCAACAGCAAAAAAAACCCCCAAAAAACCCCCAAACAAACAAAAAACAATTAAGCCCAAACAATTGAGTGGTATTTTTTTAACCAACATGATCCCACAGTTCTAAATTTATATGATTTTTATATGAGTACAATTGATGATGTCACATAGCACTAGACAGACAACTGTTTCCACTGTGGTAAATTTTTAAAAAGTATGGCATTTACTCGAATAAAAAGCTGAAATCTGCATCCATATATCTTCTTCCTGTCTGTAAGCTGATCATGATCTGAATGATTGATTTGGCATAGTATTTTTTACACTAGATGTTCTTCCTGACACAACCATCCTTATTTATCCAGGCTTTGGACAGGCACTGTAGTGCAGGTTTATGCCTTCTAGTGTCTTAGGGTGTGTGATGTATAGTAGGTTGACAATTTTCATTTAAATCCCTCATGTTGATTACAACTCTCGTTCATGGGCTGCCCTGGAGGCACACCAGTGAATGTATTCAGTACTTTACACGCTGCTGGTCGGTTAGGCTACATATAGCAGACATAATTGGCAGTGCCTGCAGGTAGAAATGATTAGACTATGTGGATGGGGTTTTTAAACGCAGTGTATTGATAAGATAGCAGATAGAATGGTGCAGGTGAAGAGAGCATGAGTGAAAAGGCATCAATACACCCACCTCGTCTTCAGCGGAAGACAAGCTGATTAGCATAAATTAGGTGAAAATTGGTAAGAAAAATTTCTATTAATTTAGAGTAAGATCATGCTGTTTTAAACAAACTTCAGGACAGAAAAGCTGATATCCATTCAGTGCTATACCTGTAACAACATTGTATGCAGATGTACGGTGCATCAAGAAAAAAAAAAGTATTCACAGTGCTTCACTTTTTCCACTTTTGTGGATTTTTTTTATTAAAATGTACCAAAAATAAAACAACAACAAAATCACATGTTCTATATGTGTACATGTGTAAGCATTCAGGGCATTTGCCATGACACACAAGATTGAGCTCAGGTGCATCCTGTTTCCACTGATCATCCTTTAGTTGTTTTACCAACTTGGTTCCACCTCTGGTTAATCCAGATCCTGGAAAGGGTACAAAAAATAATTCCCAATAAGGTCCCAATGCTTCCTAAAGCTGGTCGTCTATCTGAGTGATAGTGGTAGAAGTCAGCGATGTATAGTGGCCAGACAGCAGCCTCGGTAAAGGGCAAAAGACACTTGGAGTTGGCCTGAATGCCAAGCATCATGTGTGGAGATAACCAATCACAGCTCATCACCTAGCCAATACCATTCTTACAGAGAAGCAGGCTGGTGCCAGCATCATGCTGGTGGGTTGCTTTTTTTAAACTGGGAGACCTCAATGTACATGCCAAACTTGAAAAAAAATGCTCCAGACAGCTCTGGACCTGGGAAGTTAACCTTCCAACAGGACAATGATTCTAAGCACACAACCAAGATAACAAAGTAGTGGCTTCGGGATAACTGTGAATGGGAGAAACTGCCCAAGAAAAGGTGTGCCAAGCTTGGATCATCATACTCAAAAAGAATTGAGGCTATAAATATTGCCAAAGGTGCTTCAACAAAGTATTGCACATATGTTGTTAATATGTTTATTTTTATAACATTTGCGAAAAAATTAGTAACAATCTTTCTCATTCTGGGGTATAGTGTGGAAAAAAAAACAAAAAATGAAGAATGAATGTAGAAAAAGTGAAGTGCTTTTAATACTTTCCAGATGCACCACGTGGGTTTTAAGAAATTTAATATAATTAATGCATCATGCAGTATTTTAGTGTTATATATATATATTGTAATATCATTTATTCTACACGATATTGTGATTTAACTTTTGATAGTGTTAAAACAAGGAACCTACAATAATCTGTTCTAGATGTTAATGAAGCATAGTTTAACATTTGCATTGATTTCAAAGTGACACCTTACAGTGATGATCCTCCCATCGCTTTATCCACAGTGAAATAAACCTGACCGTACACCCATCAAAAACTTATATAAAGGGCAAAACAGGACACCAACACAGAAAATGAAAACGACCTATATAATTTCAGGATAGGAATTTACTGTACAAAGCATAAACCTCTGCCCACCCCCTAACGTTTTTTTTCTTCCAAACCTTTTCAGAAAAAAAATCCATTGGAAACTGGTACTCCCTATACAGCTCAAGCAAAGTTCATTTTAAATGAGGAACCGGTACTAAAGTGTACCAAGAGAATAATGGTGAAAACAAGAAAGGGGCGGGTTTACTCTTCTTCTGTGCATCCGAGTAATTCTACCCGAAGTGTGATTCTGCCATACCACGACCAGGGAAGCATCCGGAAAAAGCGAGCATAGATTGGAGGGTCGATGACGTTTTTCCTGTGTGTGTCGTTATCAAAGTTTCCTTGAAAGACCTGAAAAAGCACAAAAAGAGCAGTGTAAGCCAGGGGTTTTCTCAAGGGCCACATTCAGTGATCATCGCACAGATAAAGGCCAGTTAGTTATTTTGCTTATAATAATAATTATTATAATAATTTAGTATTATTATTATGTAATTAGGTATAAATTAGACATAGGATGAGGAGTCTTGGATGCGTGGGTGCAGGGTGGTGAAGACACAGGATGAGAGTGCAATACGGCGGTTGAGGGTCTTGGATTCGTGGATGCAGGACGGTATAGACACACAGTCAGGAACCGGGGCTGGATGGTGAAGTGCAGAGCTGGGTGAGTTCAGAACACAATGGCAGGATGGCGAGGAGAGAACAGAGGAGGCCCAAGGCGAGGGAACGCAAAACAGAACTAGCAAAATAAAACCCAAGTGAAAACAAACTGAAGACGCAAGTAAAGTGACACATAAAAAACGAAAAAAAAACGTGGAAACTAAATCAAAACTGAAATGTAAACAAAACACAAGGGAACAGACCACAATTCAGGAACCACGGTGAGGATGCAAAAGGAGGTGGAGGAACGGGAACAAACCACGGCGTGACATGGAAAGAGCCCCAATGAACCGGTGAGGAAACGGCAGAACGATGGGGTTTATAAAGCCGCGTTAACAAGCGAGAGTGTCGGCGAGAATGTGATGGAGGCAACGCTTTCCAGCCCGTAACACATGGAGGTAGATTTGACCTGTCGCATTGAACCCCTACAATGTAACAATAACTGGACATTGTTCATTGGACAGGGTTTTTCCTAGGCTTGTCAGACAAAATAGATCATTACGGACATAATTTTAATATTGCTGTCAACTTTTTAAAAAGTTATTTTATATACTTTAAACTCCCCATAGCTGTGAATGGTAATGGGTTGCAACCGACCTGTTGTAACCCTAACCTTGATGAAGTGCTTATTAAAAAGAAAATAAATTTATCAGCAACTCTATTATTGTGTCATTCTGTAACATTGCCCATGATAAACAAGTTAGTGCCTGTTTGACAGGCAATTAAAATATTCTTTTAAGCATTGCAAAACTTCACAAGTCAAAAGGGAAATTCTGTAGCAGTGTATAGGAGTAACCTATTTCTCAGTAACCCTGTGCACTGCAGAAGCTGGTAGCAGATGGGGTAAAAAGTTCAGCGCTTCAAAACAAACAAGAAAAACAGAAATTCAGTATCTGCTGAATAATGAAGTTCTCCAGTGGACTTCAGATGCAGATTAATTTCCATTCCAAACCTGCAGACAACCAGAAGAGATTTCCTCTGTGGTCACTTTTTTAACCAAACAGAGTTACCTTTGAAATATCCAGGCCAAACAATTCATTAATAAAATAAGTTAATTGACAATTTAACATGATTACAGATATCCGACAGTCAAAAAATCCAAATGTTATGTAAGACCGAGGGGAAATAAGCTCATAATAAATGAACCACTACAGTTTTTAAGCTATAACTCCAACCTCCGCTCCTCAGCTGCCAATCCATAATCAATTCTATGGGTCAGGCAACAGTAAAGTCAAGTCAAGTCAATTTATTTGTACAGCTCTTTTTACAATAGACATTGTCACAAAGCAGCTTTACAGAATTTAGGACAACAATACCGAGAACCAAAAAAAACCCCTGTTGAGCAAGCCAATGGGAAAAATTCCCTAAAATTACAGGAAGAAACCTTGGAGGAACCACTCAGCAGGAGTTCATTGTTCATGGGTGGACTGGAGAATATTATACACACCAAGATTTGAAGTTCAACAACAACTAAAATTACATAAGACTAACAGTTATAACTGGCAAAAACAGGATAAATAGGAGCTCTTAAATAATCAATCCAGTTTTCTTAAATAGTTTGTTGTGAGTTTCAGAAGACACTATGCGCGCCTCACCTGCGTGCAGGCGCCGCGATTGCTATAGTGGTTTAGGGATAGACTGGTATCTCACGGGCCCAACGGGGCTCGGGAGCATACGATCGCAAGGTCGGAGGTCATGCGGCACCCCTGGAGGCTAGGGTCAGACACGGATCGGCAGCCGCCATCCGAGGACCGCACAGAAGGCTGCGCCGTTCGTCGCCCCGCATCCAGTGGGTGCTTGCACACACACACACACACACACACACACACACACAGACACACAGACTTACTAACTATCCTATAGAGTTATACTACACATCCTATAGAGTTACGGTGTGGAGAAGCCCCAAAGTAGCTTACCACCCAGACTGTTGCATGCCCTGAGTGAAGTATGGGGGTGGATCAGTGATGGTTTGGGCTGCCATATCATGCCATTCCCTTGGCCCAATACTTGCGCTAGATGGGCGCGTCACTGCCAAGGACTACCGAACCATTCTGGAGGACCATGTGCATCCAATGGTTCAAACACTGTATCCTGAAAGTGGTGCCGTGTATCAGGATGACAATGCACCAATACACACAGCAAGACTGGTGAAAGATTGGTTTGATGAACTTGAAAGTAAAGGCCCATGGCCTGCACAGTCACCAAATCTAACTATTATTGAGCCACTTTAGGGTGTTTTGGAGGAGTGAATCGTTTTCCACCACCAGCATCATGTATTGACCTGGCCACTATCCTGCAAGAAGAATGGCTTAAAATCCCACTGACCACTGTGCAGGACTGGTATATGTCATTCCCTAGACAAATTGACGCTGTATTGGCCGCAAAAGGAGGCCCTACCCCATACTAATAAATTATTGTGGTCTTAAACCAGGTGTTTCAGTTTCATTGTCCAACCCCTGTAGTTCCTAATGCTAAAGATGTATTTTGAAATATATGGACACACATATATTGATATAATTATATAATGTATATACATCTCATGTTTAATGGAATTCCTTATATAGTCACTGTGTCACTGTGTGTGAAGGCACCCGTAAATGTCTTTGATCGTGGATTAATCTCTGTATCGCATGTTACCTAATCTTGTTAGATTTATATGCATTAGGCCTGTTTAATCAAAATAATATCTACTATGCTCTATGTATGTTCGTTCGTTTATTGTGTTAAGGGATATTAAGAATTACTTTTGGAAAATCTTAAGTTTGTCCAGAAGTTATTAGTCCAAGATGACATGTTAGCGCCAACTATGGGCCACCATATATGGGGTGTAAACCTTTTGTCACACGACTAGATCGTTAGATTTAATGTCGGAATCCTAGTGGTTAACTTTCTGGCAGGACCAGCTCCAGGTGGTCAGCTTTTAAACCGAGTACTACGCATCCGACGTCAGTCAAAAAGCTAATTCTAGTAAGTTGTTTAGAAATGGTACTGCAGTTGCAGACATAATAGTAAGTTTCAATTTAAAATGATACACATACTGTATTTTATTAGACAAAGACACTTCACACATCAGAAGAGAATGATCCAAAACAGTCCAAATTAATAATTTGCATTTAACATTCCCAAATACAGTAGTCAAACTTAATGACATGGACATCTATAGTCTGTAGATGTAGCTCGTTTCTGAACAACTGCTGCAGAAAGCCAGTGAACAGAAATAAACAAATCAGAAAATTTTAATAGTATAAGCATAGGAAATTGCAACAGTGGTGCTTGTATCATGGTTAATCAAGCATCTAATGGACACTTCACTATAATAGAGATGAGATGAGCCTCTGTGTGGTAAATTATGTGGGTGGATTGTTTGGAATAAACAATTAAAATTATTACAATGTATCTGTATATATAATGATACATTTTTGTTGCTGTTCAAGCATGAATTAGAATTAGGTCAGTACTGTAAACTTGCCCCCATGTCTGCTCAGTTACTTTGTAGGTGGTTTGGTTGAACTATTCCTTTTAAAATATATATTTTTTATTTAATAAGCTGCACAGTTTCACTGTAACCTCAAAGCAAGAAGGTCCTAGGTTCGATCCCCAGGTGTGGTGGTTCTTCCTTTGTGGAGTTTGCATGTTCTTCCTGTGTATTTGTGGGTTTCCCAAATAATAGAACTTGTAGAACGACAAAGTAAAATGCCAGGTGCCAAAATGTCACCTAGCTCTTTGATCCATTGCTGCTCATGTTTTGTCACAAGGCTTTTTCAAAACTGAAAACATCTTTATAGAATTATGCCATTCAGAGTCACGCTGTTATGAATACAGAGAGGCTTAGTGCTGTGAGACATAAGATTACATTAAAGGACTTGAGAGGAGGATTAGGACAGAATGCAAAGGTACTCTAAATGTTGTTACTCAATAGTGTAGATGCATGGAGATGGGATATTATGATGCTGAGTAGCACTTCATAGCCTCTTCACGCTGTAATTCTACTCGATTCACACATTTATACTTTGAAGTGGGTGCACTGTACACTTCTGCTTCAAGAAGTCAATCCCTGGATTCAATAGAATTACCAAAAAAATATTTTTCAAAGAACTAGATGCAGTTTAAACAAGCCCTGTAGTTTTTTTAAGAACATTGTAAGATAAATATATGGGGAAATAGATGATCATTGTAAAATAAAACTAGCTAGAACAGAACATCCACATATAAATGTAATAACAACATATGTTCATCTCCCCCCTTTTATGAAT
This sequence comes from Microcambeva barbata, assembly GCA_034509105.1. Taxonomy (NCBI): domain Eukaryota; kingdom Metazoa; phylum Chordata; class Actinopteri; order Siluriformes; family Trichomycteridae; genus Microcambeva; species Microcambeva barbata. The sequence goes on along the minus strand of JAYDZF010000020.1, from coordinate 6,842,305 downwards.
TGTCTTCCATTTTAGCATAACCATTTAGTCTAACACTGCCAGGGATGCAGACTGTGTACAAGGAGGGCATATTTGCCAGAGGCATGCCCCTTCTGATGTGTATGCAGTCCCTCAGTCTCAAATTCAAACTCAGTAATGAGTGTACAGCTAAACAAAATAGGGCATCTCAAGCCTTCATGTGCAAATACACAACGTGCAATACATACACATATGTTGTACATGCAATTACTCTAGTTCAGTTTCCATGTTTTATTAGTCATGGCTACAGTTGTATAGACCAGCATAGGTGTAGTAAAGAAAGTTTCTTAATTATAATTTGTTATAATTTGTCTGCTTGGGGAAATTGTTCAGAACAGGCACAGAACAAAGTGACAGAACATGCATAATTTTCAAAGTGGAATCTACCAAGAGTATCCCTTTCAAAGCCCATAACTGTTGTTAATCGTGTGACGTGCCAATTACAGGACAATTGGTGAAATACAGATATTTGTACACTTTGCATTTTGCATTTTCTTCCCTTTTTGACATGTCCACTTTTAACCCAATTGCCCTATGTTTCACTGAGGAGAGCAATATTGTTGCACATCCCCTCCAACAAGAGTGCAGGCTTTTCATCACAAGAAACAAGTTCACATGCCGATCAGCTATGTCTACAGAGAGCTACACCTTGATCTGTACCATTCCTCAACTCAGTTATGAGTAGACCCTAGTAGACACAGTTTAGTTCATTTTCTTAAACCACTTATACTAAGTAGGGTTGTGTAGGGGTGCTGGGGCTTATCCCAGCACTTCAACATGTGCAAGACATACAGTAACACCCTGAATGGAACACCAATCCATCCCATGTACCTATAGGACAATTCAGTGTCTACAATCAACATGGTTTCATGTCTTTATACTGTGGGAGGAAACCAGAGTACCCAGAGGAAACCCACATGGGCACACAGAAAACATGCAAACTCAGCACAACAAGGAACTAGATTGCCACATCCAGGGATCAAACCCAGGACCTACTTGTTGTGAGGCAACAGTGCTACCCACTAAACCACCATGCTGCTTGAGCTGTGACTTGATACGATGTTTTCAAAATCCCAGCTCTGGTGTGCTAGCATGTTGCTTTTTCCAGATTTTTTGTTTGCTTATTTTTTGTTAGGTACCTCTATTCTTGAAAAATATCCCCTTTTATTTCTCCCCTAAAGACTGCTTTTTTCCTCCTCATACATACACACCTGCTCTTTAAGGCAGGTAGTGTGTCATACTGTCAAATGCACTGCCAACCCTACTCATATCAGTCAGCTCCCTCAGGACCGGAGATGTGTCATCACTCACATGCTTCTCCTACTTCTGAACTTAAGCCTAGTTAAACCTGCCTGCCATAATCTCCATCTAGCAAACAGCTGCACACATGGGCAGTGAAGCAGCCAGCATGGGATCGAACAGCATGAGGGGTGGCACTGCAGGGGCACAGATGGTAAGCAGACCGGATGCCTTGATGGTTGTTTTTTTGTTTATACTTCATGCAAAGGGAGTTGAGTGAAATTCAGTATGACCCTAGCATATAAGTGTAATAAAGTTTCACATGTTTTGTAGATCATGGCTTGGTTTCAGTTTTTGGATAATTTCTTCTTTGTTCAAGGTATTTTGATTTTTGAACGTTAAAGCCATTAAAAAAAATTAATTTTCAGTTGTATTAGCTCTTTCTAGTCTCTTATTTTATTGCTGCTGACCTCAACTCCTGAATGAGGTATGCTGAGACCATCACCCACACCCTCTGACGTGTGTAGCAGCTAACTGCTTGAAATACTTGTGATTTTTTATTTATCTAAATTAATGGATGCTCTTTTATTTCTCAGGTAGATAGAAACTATGCTTAAAAATGCCATTAACTTGCTTAACTTAATCCTTCAACCAGGAATCGAGGAAACAAGCATCAAGACTCTTCTGTGTACTTGCACCCAAGGAGTGGAATGAACTTCCCTTCCAACTCAACTTTAACATTTGATTTTACTCTATTTATAATGAAACATATTGTAGTTAAAAATAATTACAGAGAATTATTACTGATTTATTTCTTTGTTGAAGAATAACTTTTTTCATGACAGCTGGCTTTAGTAGATCCAGCAACCTTTGTGGCCTGGACCATATGTTGCATGAACAGTTTTCATTTGCATCAGCAATGTTTTATTCCTGCATAATTAGCTAATTAGACTAACGGATACTACTGACATTGAGTCTAAACTACTCATGTAGAGGAACAGACACCTCATTAGCATTTAGTCCTCCTGAAAAATGCTTGCTGTAAATAACCATATTGGAAATAGTTAAGTTGCTCTTATATAAACTGTATATATTCAGATCAGACATTAAATTATGACCTTCCTCCTAATATAGTGTTGGTCTCCCTTTTGCTGCCAAAACAGCCCTGCAACTGTGCACTACTGTGTATTCTGGGACCTTTCTATCACAACCAGCATTAACTTCTTCAGCAGTCTTAGTTACAGTAACTTGTTGGCTTGTACCACACCGTCATCAATGAGCCCATCAATGGGCTAACCATGACCTTTTAGTTGGTTTACCACTATTCATTGTTTGGACCATTTTTTTATAGATAATGACCCTGGCAGGGAACACCTCACAAGTCTTATAGTTTTGCATTTGTTCTGACTTAGTCATCCAACAGTCACAATTTGGCTCTCATCAAACTTATTTTGTTATTACTTCTAACATCAACTTGAACATAAAATGTTTTTTTTCAATGCCTAATATATCCCACCCACTAACATGTGCTATGATGAAGAGATGATCAGTGTTTTTCACATCACCTGTCAGTGCTCATAAAGTTTTGCATGGTATGTGTTGTCGGTATGTATACATCAGGAGTTGTAGTGTAGTGGTTAAGATACTGGACTAGAAATACTAAAAACGTTTGTTGCTTTGATACTGCCTGCCAAGAGGACAGGTTCTTTGGCATTTAAACAACACCCTTAACCCTCAATTGCAAAGAAAATACTGCCACAGTACTCAAAGTGAATTTGACAGTCTGAGCTGGTCTGGGTCCCATCTGTCTGGAGTTAGTATGATATTCCTGTGTTTGTGTGGGTTTAGTCCGGATGCCCTGTTTCCTCCCACAGTCACTTGCACATAACGTGACCTGGAGATACATAATTGTTCATGAGTATCTTTGATATAACCTTTCTACTCATGAAACATGTGTACTGTATGTCTGTCATGAATGTAACCAAACGTGTAAAACATTTAAGGGTAATGGGTTACTGTTATAATTTTTCCCCCGAATGTGAAACTGAAGAAAATTATGAAGTGTATTATTCTTTTTGCATATAAAATGCTGTATTTTTTGTTTATCCATCAATAATCTAAATAATAAAAAAGTATCCTCAAATAAATTTTGGATTTGTCTTTGCTCTTTCCAAACTTATTGTGCATCATGAATATCGATAATTAACTGTCTTTTGGTGATTTGTTACATCCCTTGCATTTTTCCACCGCAGCTGGCAGGGGTACTTCATCATTTTTGTAGGATCACTGGATGAGAGGGGAAGCAATGTGAATTTTACATGTTCTCATCATTTCTGCATAGGTTTACCCCCGCTTCCCAAAAAATTGGCAGTCCCATTCTAGGTTTAGTGTGGTCTCTCGTGTAGTGCTCACTGTGACCTTGACCAGGATAAAGTAATTAGTGATCATGAATAAATAAAGTAAATGGTAATACATTATAATAAGCCGATCTTTATATGCCGTTTTTCTCCTTTGTACTGGTCACTTGCAATTAGTAAATTTCCTTATCTATTTATTTATTATTATTATTATTATTTGCGAGCATACACTGAAAGATAATAACTTTCTTGGCCATATATATATATGTGATAAGAACTTTGTTTTGGACTCAAAATGTAATTTTTGGTAGTAAATTTCCTTATCTATTTATTTATTATTATTATTATTAATATTATTATTATTATTATTATTATTATTATTATTATTATATATATGATAAGAATGATGATATATATATATATATGATAAGAATGATGATATATATATATGATAAGAAAAATGTAATTTTTGGACTGGACTGTTGTATGAATTTTGTTTGGCTGCTGTTTATCCAAAGAAGGGGAATGCCGAATAGGGATGCAGTTAGGACCTCTGCTGGGTCAAGTTGTGATTTGTTTGCACAAGGCTGATCAGCATATCAACTCTCCTTGCCTAGGTGAACATTTTCAGTTGGCTACTGCAGAAGTGAGCTATTTATATTACCAGGCCACACAGAAAGAAAACACTACTTCACCACTTTAATTTTCTGTGTCTCATATTGTTCTCACCACGGACTGTATGTTAAACAGGACCATAATGCAAAAATAAATAAAAAAACAATATAATAAATAAATCAGGTTGGGCTCATCACCAGTAGAGAGGAAGCATAATGTAATCGGGTAAAAAAAATGGACAAGTTAAAAAAAAAAAGAGAACAGACACAGATAGGGCAAAAAATGCAAGGTGAAATAAGTAAACAAGAAAACGAGTTTTGCTAGCTGATTACTGCTCACTTTCCCACCATAATAAAATGTCAGAGTGGAAACGAAACAGCTAGGGTTAACTTTTCTACTGTGTTCCCAGTCATTTCACTAATGGTATTCTTTAAAAGTCACAACAAGATCTTTAACTGTAGCTCACTCTGATTTATTAATGGACATCAACTGCAGTTTCACAGAAGAAAATTGCTTCGAGTCGAAGGAACATTATTTACTGTTACATTTACATTTATTCATTTGACTTGATTGACCTCATCTTAGGGCAGAAAGAGAATGCAGAGTAAAATGCTGCCACGAGTTCCACATTTGGCCTAGGGTAGTGCAGAGATGCCATGTACAGTGGTGTGAAAAAGGGTTTGCACCCTTCCTGATTTCCTGTTTTTTAGCATGTTTGTCACACTTAAATGTTTTGGAACATCAAACCAATTTAAATATTAGTCAAAGACAACACAGGTAAACACAAAATGCTATTTTTAAATTAAGGTGATTATCATTAAAAGAGAAAAAAAACAAACCTACATGGCCCTGTGTGAGAAAGTGATTGCTCCCTTGTTAAAACATACCATCACTGTGGTTTCTGACACCTGAGTACACTGTCTCGAGTCATACCCAGGCCTGATTATTGCCACACATTGCCACATTGTCTCAATCAAGACATCTCTTAAATAGGACCTGTTTGACAAAATGAAGTCCACCAAAAGATCCTTAAAAGCTACACATCTTGCCTCCACCATCAGAAACAGACTGGGCAAAAATGGCCTACATGGCAGAGTTCCTGGATGAAAACCACTGCTGAGCAAAAAGAACATTAAAGCTCATCTCAATTTTTTCCAGAACACATGTTGATGATCCCCAAGACTTTTAGGAAAACATTCTGTGGACCAATGAGACAAAAGTTGAACTCTTTGGAAGGCGTGTGTCCCAGTACATCTGCCATAAAAGAAACACTGCATTCCAGAAAAAGAACATTATACCAACAGTAAAATATGGTGGTGGTAGTGTGATGGTCTGGAGCTGTTTTGCTGCATCAGGGCCTGGAAGACCTGCTGTGATAAATGGAACTATGAATTCTGCTGTCTACCAAAATATCCTGAAGGAGAATGTCCAGCCAACTGTTTGTGACCTGGGTTCTGCAGCAGGACAATGATCCAAAACATCCAAAAGTCCACCTCTGAATGGCTGAAGAAAAACAAAATGAAGACTTTCGAGTGACCTAGTCAAAGTCCTGACCTGAAGATGCTGTGGCATGACCTTAAAAAGGCTGGTCATGCTCGAAAACCCTCCAATGTGGCTGAATTACAACAATTCTGCAAAGATGAGTGGGCCAACATTCCTCCACTACAATGGGAAAGACTAATTGCAAGGTATCGCAAACGCTTGGTTGCAGTTGCTGCTGCTAAGGGTGGGCCGCCCTTAATAATAAACACCTTCATTTAAAAATAGCATTTTGTGTTTACCCGTGTTGTCTTTGACTAATATTTAAATTGGTTCGATGTTCCCGAAACATTTAAGTGTGACAAACATGCAAAAAATCAGGAAATCAGGAAGGGGGCAAACACTTTTTCACACCACTGTACATAGTGACACCAGTGTTTTGTTTTTTAAACACTCACAGCAAGAAAGTCATGAATTTTCGATTTTCAGGTTGGGCAGTCCAATTCCTTTCTGTGTGGAGTTTGTATTTTTACCATGTCTGTGAAAAAATATTTTTCAATAAATAATAATTTCCTGTCATGAATGTAACCAAAGTGTAAAACATGATGTCAAAATTCTTAATAAATAAACAGTGTGGCATAATACTTATTATTAAACTAATGTATTAGGCTACAATGAAATAAAAAATCAAAACCTGTGGTGACCCATTCATTTAGCTTGATGGAAACCTGTGGATAGCCTTGAAAGTAATCACTTATAGACCCTGAAATGTGGAAATAATCATTGTGTGGAACAAATTACTGAAATAAAGAGAATCAATTTATAATGTTTTTGAACTTCTCTTCGTATTCATTGTTTCCAGATCATTACTGTTAGATATATTAAATACCTCTTTTTAGCTTATGGCTAGTTCACATTACATGGATGTTTGCTCACCAACAGATCACCACCAGATTGACTGACTCGGAGGAAACTAGGCATTTGCTTGGAAAACTTTATGTGTGACCTGCTCACCAGCTCTATCTGAGTGGTTTGCTGAGTACTCAACGTCTAAAAAGAAATATTTAACTGGCTAAATATCTGAATTTAAGTCATCCTACTGGTATAAAAGGAATTGTAAAACATCATACATGGGCATTATGTAGTTTCTCATGACATATTGGCCCCCTCACCAGCTGTACAGTATTTTAACCTATCATTCTAAATTAATATATGCATGTTTATATTTGAAATCAAATACCACCACATCTTTCATTTCATCATATGAGTGAGTACATTTTATAACAGTGTCACTGTCATCTTCTAGATAAATTGTTGAATTTGCGTGGTGTATACATTATTATTATTATTATTATTATTATTAATAATAATAATAATAGTAATTTTACTATCCTTTCGGTTCACTAATGAATTTATTTAAGGCCTAGTCCAGACATAGATAAGTATTTTGAATATGCATCTTAGACTAGTGCTTGTTTAATGATTACAACTAATATTATTTTAAACTACACACAGAGGATGTCTGGTGAGCCCCACCCAAATTTTGTCCTAATTCAATCATATGAAATTACCTTATTACACCTAGATCACACATTGTCCCCAATTTAAAAAAAAAACCTGTTCTCTTAAGTTAGCATTAATTCTGTATCTGTTGGTGAAAGCAAATATCAAAAATGATTTTTAAAAAGATACAAAAATTACACAGTCTCTCAACTGGCTGTTAGCTTTGTGCATTAAAGCCATATCTACTCCCATTCCATTCCCTTGTGTGTTTACAAAGAGACAACTTGGATTATTTTTCTGCTTACTTTTTGTAATTGTATTTTTTAAATATGTTACTAAGATTTGTCAATACATATGTCCACATTTTGTCATGCCAATAAACCTAAGTTTGAGTTCAGCAAAAGGAGGGAAACTTTACTGCATTAGATACACTGTATTGCCAAATGTTTTCACTCACCTGCCTTGACTCACATAGAGCTTAAGTGACATCCCATTCCTAATCCATAGGGTTTAATATGTAGTTGGTACACCTTTTGCAGCTAGAACAGCTTCAACTCTTCTGGGAAGGCTGTCTACACGGTTTAGGAGTGTGTTTATTGGGATCTTTGACCATTCGTCCAGAAGCGCATTTGTGAGGTCACATACTAATGTTGAACGAGAAGGCCTGGCTCTCAGTCTCTGCTCTAATTCATCCCAAAGGAGTTCTATCGAGTTGCAGGCCAGTCAAGTTCATCCACACCAGACTCTTCATGGACCTTGCTTTGTGCACTGGTGCACAGTCATGTTGTTCCCACAAAGTTGAGAGCATGGAATTGTCCAAAATGTATTGGTATGCTGAAAAAACATCCCCACACTACAATCCCCTTACCACCAAACTTCAGTCAGACAAGTACCATTTCTCCTTGCAACCACCAAACCCAGATGGAGAAGCATGATTTGTCACTCCATAGAACGTGCCCCCACTGCTCCAAAGTCTAGTGGTAATTCAAATTAAACAGCTAAACAACATTGGATTGGCTTAATGGTAACTTATCAAATGTCCTTGAATGTATCATACAAATCTTGCACTTGAACCATGTCACACCTTTCTGGGAAAATCAGAATATGGCAGTGTATAAATTCGAGCTACACAGTATTACAGAGATGAATTGCCTGAATCATGCTGTGCAAAGCTTGTATGGACATATCCATTAAGAACTGCAGCTGTAAATAATAACAAGCATAGTCTACAAAATAATGCACATTGTAAACCTGTTGAATTTAATTCATTGTAACTCTCTAACAAAGTGTAAACCTCCCCTGCACAAATTGCAAGTGAATCCAAGTTCAAACAATAAAGTTGCAGTAACAGGAAATAACAGGTAAAAGGCTTGTTGCCAAAGTTCCACAAACAAACTAAGTAGTGAATGAAGGCCACAAAACAATTGCAGTCGGCACTGGAGAAAGGCGATGCCAAGGGGACAGAGCAGACAGAAAATGTGTTTGACAGTGAATAACATTCTGCCCTGAATAAATGATGACCAAGGTCTCTGAAAAAGTAAGCAAAAGCAGTGAATGGGTTGGATCTTCATACCAATATCTGGTGCCTCTTGTGCCAAGCATATATCTGCACATAAAAAGGAGCCACAACAACAATAAAAAAGATTTTTTTAATGTATATGAATACTAAATAAATATTGTTTTCAGGTTCTGCACCTTCCAAAACCAGACCAATTCAAGAAGGTCAACCTAGTTTGAAAAGAAAACATTTTGAACAGAGAATCCAGCAGCCCAGACGAGACCTTTAGAAAAAGAAACAATTTCACCAGGAGTCAAAAAACACTCAGCAATGCACTAGCAACTGTTAGTTATACGAGAAACCAAGATTTCAATCATTTATACCCCATGTCCCCTGCACCAGCCATGAATAGCACTGCAGATGAACATGATTCTGTGAATAGTGCCTCCCTGCTGATCTACTTGGCAGTTGGGCCAATTACAACATCAATTATATGTTTGATTAAGTAACAATTGATGTGGTGAAGGACAATTACTTGTTTAAATCCAAACCACCAGCACAATTAAGTGTGTATGAAGTCAAGTATCCAAATACTGGATTCGTTGTTTGTGATCACGTCTAATACAGATCTATTGCTTTCAATTTGTGCATCATTTGGAATACTCTACATGGCCGAAAAGTATTTAGACATGAGCTTGTTATTACCATTTCAGGAAATAATGCTATTAAAATAGTGACGATTTTTCACATGTAACAGCCACTCTTCTCACAAGACTTAAGCTTGACTGCAGGAATGTCTGCCGAATCAATGCACAAAGCATCTGTAAGTCATTGCTGTATTTTGGTCAAGCAAACATTGAAACAAGCCAGCATTCCAGGTCATTCCAGAGCTCTTCAATGGGGCCAAGGCCAGGGCTCTGTAGAGCTCACTGGTGCTTCTTTAAAATGAGAGTTTCTTCATTTAATTCTGGTGCTTGCTTTGTGCAACCATGAAGTGTCCTTCATTTAATTGATTTATTATACCTGTTAGCGAGTAATGCGTCTGAAATAAGAACACATCTGCTAGTTTTGAGAGAACTACATCAAACAGTAATGGTATTTCCAGCAAGTGCATTGACTGACCTCCAAAACCCAGTCCTAACTCAAATTGACCAGTTTCTATGTTCTGACTGAGAAATCTCTGATAACAAAGCACAAACATTTGTGTCTCATGTATAGATCCATTAAAGGGGCAGTCCTATATTGTATGTGGGAAAATATATTTTTAAAACGCGATGTGTGCTGCCTCTAATGCCATTGAAGACGTATCTGATGAATATGTTCACAAAATTTGGCAGATTTTTTTTGACATTGGTAGGGGACAACATTTGACAAGACATTTGGTGGGTGCAAAGCTAAACATCATCTGCCTGGCCTTTATTGTTATATGCTGGTTTTCAAGCTTTTTGGTGGGGAATCTGTTGCATTGTTTCACTATATCAGTGATTAGAAAATGTTCCCTCCCTACTTAAGAATAATACTGCTTTTAATTTAAACAAATAAATTGTATATACTGCATCTGTAAGTGGGGCATTTATTGGCACTGTAAAGATCTTGATTTTAGTATATTTAGTTTTGTAGCAATTTTTATTTCTAGCAAAAATCTGTTGCAGTATTTAATTAATTTGTTTGTTTTGTTATTAGTAATACTAGTAATATGTGTTATAGTACTTTATTTAATTGAATTTATTATTTTGATCATTTTAGTAGTATTTATTTTCTTTATTAATTGTAGCAGTAGTATCTTTATTTTTCAATATATTCATTTTATTTTTGTGTCACTGAAGTCTGAGCTCTATTTTTAACTGGTGGAAAACTTTTATTAAAATATTTCAAATGCTAGATTGGGAGTAGAATATTTTCCTCTTGTCTTCGGGGTAGGATTGAAAGGATAAAGTATCACAAACCAAAAATGGTGAATTGGATACAATGGAAAGAAAATAATCAATATTTATACTTTCATAAGTGAGCTTGTTAACAGAGATACATAGAAAATGATTTGTACCGGCTACAACTGGGTTTTGAAAGTCATACAATCCACTTGTTTTCAGTGCAGCAATACTAATACACCATTATCATTATTTTCAGTAAAGAAATGTTTTATTATATGCATGTTTATTTATATATGACATTATGTTTTAACACTCATGGTGTATACTGACATTTTTCTGCTACAGTGCCATGGGAAAGTTTTCTGTTAAACAGTGTAAGAAAACAAAACAAAAAAAACAATGAAACAAATGTTAGAGATTACACATACTTAGATAAGATCTCTCTGATACACAGTATAGAGCCATGTGAATACAGTTCCAATCTGAAATCTGCCAGTCACTTTTAGATTGTTTGTGGGAGTTTTACTTGACAATTAACTCTGTCATTCATCTGTTTCTGTGGTCCTATTATTCCGGGCTTGTCTAGGCTCTGACTGGGTTTGAACCATCCAAAAATATCAATATTCTTTTACTTCCTACCCAGACTGTACTCACTGTACTCATACCTGACTCATGCTAGACAGTGGCCTAGATCCAAATAAGTCATTTTTTTGCATGGCATTTATTGTAAACAGTAAACATGGGAAAATTTTGATTTTTATTAATATCATTAGTATTTTTATGTTTTTATTTTATCAAATTTTGAAATTTAAATATGCTATTATAAATATTAATATTATATTGTGTTATTAAAGTTCACAATTGTAGCATAATTTTTTATTTGTATTATTAGGGACAAGAATTTTATTTATTTAAATTGCTATTAGTATTATTTTCATTTGTTTATTGTATTTATTTCAAAATAGTCACATTTTATTTGCATTTATTAGTTATTAGTAATATTGGTATTATTTTGTGAGCGTTGTGCTGGGATTGTTCACCTCAGTAGGCATATTAGGCAATCTAAGAGCCTTCCTCATGAGCTTGTACGATGACATAAAATGCTTCTACAGTGCCTTGCAAAAGTATTCACCGCATTGGCTTTTTACCTATTTTTGTTAAGGGCTGGATAGCGTCGGGGCTGGCACGACGCTTCCCAGCCAGCCGGTCACGTGCTTGGGCGCGTTGCTATGGGCAACGCACACGCCGATTGCTCGCACCTGATCGTGATCAGGCTGATCAGCGTGGCCATATAAGCCGGCATTCTCCCACACTCTGGTGTGGGAGCATTACAGAACATGCGTGTTATCTGTGGCGGTGAGTTTCGTTCTGTTCCGGGTTTGTTTTTAAGTGTAGCGAGTCGGACTGTCGTTCGCGTCTTTAGGTTCCCGATTGTTCCGCGCCTGTTGATTTTTTCGTTCACGTACACTCGCAAGGCGAGCCCTTAGTTCGTTTGTTTTTCCGGCGTTTTTTACGTAGCACTTGTGTTTTCTTTTGTTCGCGTTTTCCCGGCCGCGCCCCTCGCTACGCTCTCTCTCCCTCGTTCCTCGTTAGTCTGCTGGACGTGAGTGGCAGCCACAGCCACACCCTGTATCCTGTCTGTCTGCTGGACGTGAGTGGCAGCCACAGCCACACCCTG
>JAYDZF010000020.1:6809021-6824152 GCA_034509105.1 Microcambeva barbata | reverse complement strand
GTTTCACTTTTAAACTTTTTTATAGCTTTGCATGCTGACACAAAGCATCAACTTATTTGGGTGAGTCTAAGTTATCACTGGACATTAATTCTCCTTGTACAAAAAGTGTAGTTCAAACTTCACAAGTTTTGCCCTGAATTTCCCTCACCAACAGGTTTGCACTAGACTTTTCGACTCAGTTCTTGAACACTAGGTGTGATATGCTCAATGACTAGATTCAAGTGACTCACTGACTAAAGAGAAATATCTAGCTAGCTACAAGCTTTCCAGTTTTATTGATTTTATCATTATTGACAAATAATAATACCAACATTGTTTTGCAAAAAAATATTTATAAACCTCATACTCACTACAGAAAAATGTCTGCTGCTCGCATAGCCAAAATCCACTGAGATTTCTTTTAATCAATTTTCTTTTGTCCTGCACATCAACATGGACAACGATTCATAGTACTTTGTCAAAAAGCTTGAAGAAGTCCATTAAAATGTTTATAATTATCTTCAAGCTTCCTGACAAAGGACCATGAATGTGACTGCTTTTCTGTTTTTTCTGCTTGTTCATAGTGGCTGTTGTACCTAATTTATTTGTATTTACTTTAATTTACAAAAAAAAAGATTAGCAGAAAATATATCACATGAATATATTTAACAATACACCTCAAAAGACTTAAAATTGTTGCTCATGTGGCACAAATTATATTCACTTTAAACAGCGGAGGGCACTATTCACCTTGTGGAGCTATTATACACCATATTCAGCACATGGAGCTAGACCCCGCCTGGTTGATGGTACTTCAGAAGGTAGCCAGGTTGGGGATTTTTTAGATAAATGTATTAATGCAAGGCTTTATTCTTCATTTGGATACTTCTTTTATTTATAATAGAGTCCTGTCACATGTTTGGATTTTAGTTCCAGAAAAATATGTATTGTCAGATTAAAGTATCCTTTTGTGTCTGTTACAAAAATGGAACAAGCTGGTTACTTCTGATATAAAATGTTCAAGATCAGCAGTGCTTAAGGTCAAACAACAAATTATAGAAACAGTGACCATTTTATGATGGTCACGTTTACCTGCTTGAATAAGGAACATTTTACCTATCACTGTGTGATAGACAGGTAGATTGTGATCGGTGGATTGGTTGCCCCTGGTAGATGAATACTTTACTCAAGAGTATGTGTACCCCTTCTTAATTTTGAGTCCAATAGGTGGGAAATAAATATGGAAATAATTTATGGAATTTCACTGTTACAGCATGGCTGTGCACAAAAGATAAATAAATAACTGAATTTCAGCCTCAAACACACTAAGAATCTTAATTGAATGAAACCATAAATGTAAGCTTGGCAGTCCTGTCCAGCATCTGTTTCTGACGCACAAAAAGCTCTTTCTATTGAATGAGCACCATTCCCACAAATGTATTGAACGCCTTTTTAGAAAACTGGAGATAGTTATAGTCCTAGGAAGGGTTGTCAGTCCTTTAATGATGTTGATGTAGGATGTCCAACACAGTCATGGTCAGAAAGTATTCCAAATATCATTAGCCTTGGAGTGAATCTAGAAATTAAAATATAATAGCAGTGCTGTGAACTTATTTGGAGGAGGTTGAAGAAGGAATAATGTTAGAAATGTCTGGCCCTGGTTTGCCAGCTAGGTTAATGGGATGCCAGTCATGCTGTACAGAAAGAATGGGCCGAGTGTAATACCTGTAGCCACTGGGACTGATCACTGTGTCCTGCTGTCCAGGCATTCACTTTGCCCTGCTTATCCAGTCGGGCTTTGCTGGGCTCCCAGGTGAACATGTCCATGTTAAGAGTTCGGAAGGTGCTGGACGCTGTGATCTGATGGTCTTGAACGTGACCAGACTTCAAGCCAAGAGGCTCAGAGCATCCTGCAGAGATAAACAGATTATGGTCAGCCCGGGGTTTAGCTGCATTCTGACTATCTGAATGCAGACAAGGTGTGTGGACACTGATTTCCAATTTATTCTAGGATCTTTGTGTTATATGGCAAAATAAAAATTTAGAAACCTGCTGCCTACGGAAGTGCCTTGTTTAGAACATGTAAAACTGACTGAATAATGAGGGGGATCTTATTTTTCATTAGCAATTAAGGTAATCTCAGACAACTTTCATTGCCAAAGATAAAATCAAAACAATAATCAAATGATTATTCAAAAAACTAGTGAAAAGTGTAGGTGCATAGAGGCATTTATGCACAAATATACAACATTTGACACACAGGGCAGTATAGGCAGTATTATGTATGAATTCTATGTCCAAGATGCACATACATTGCACAAAATAATAATAAACATGGCATTGCACAAGATTAGTTATGTAGTGTTTATTACATGATATTGCATAAGGCAGTGTTGGGTAGCACTTGCATCGCAGCGAGTAGGCTCAATAAACAAACTAACTAAATAAAAAAATGTCATTGCACAAGATATTAATTATTCAATTAAAAATAGATTAAAATAGTTTCAAATATGGCAGACGAATGCAGAGCAGCCAACAGATTATTTCTCAAATGGAAATAGATTGTAATATATTTATTAAAAGGTGCATAACTGTAATTTATTTGCAACTTTTTAGTTAGAAATATTTTTATGGAAAATGTTAGCTTGCATTATAGCATGCATTGTTGCCTCAGCCCATTGGCACTCTCTGTCTTAGCAGTGTGTCTAAATAAACTGTTGTTATTAGAATAAACCTTTGTGTGTGTGTGTGTGTGTGTGTGTGTGTGTGTGTGTGCGTGTGTGCGTGTGTGTGTGTGTGTGTGTGTAAATGGATGGATAGTATGAGTGGATCTGTAATCTTTGTCATTTCTGTGTACTGCGAGCTTATATGTGTGAGCATACTTGGCAAATAAAGCACGATTCTGATTCTGGGTTTCCCACAAAACATGCAGGTGAGCTACATAGGAGATATCAAATGTAGCTCACGCCTGTGTATGCCCATGCCTGTCTTTGAGATAACCTTGTGTACTGATGAATCTTATGTAACCAGTTACTACCTCTCCTGTCATTAATGTAAACAAAGTGTAAAATGATTCACTTGGTTCATGATTCAAATCGGTGCTCTTGCATAATGAATCGATATTCACTTTAAACTGCAGAAGACCAAGGCATTAATTATTTGGATGAATAAAAGATAATCACTAATACATTATTTTATTTTTAAATAAATGAAAGAAAATGTGTGTCATCTAGCTTCATTTATTATTATGTTTTTGAAATCACGAAGCAATCCTATTTTGAACCCAGTATTGAGAATCGTATCACATCATGGGTTCCTTTATACTTTGGCAGCCAGCTACTTAAGTAGACAATTGGCAGTTCAAGACCCTGTATTTAAATAGAACCTGACTGATTTTGCTCAAATTAGACTATGTTGTTTGCTCTGTGTTTAATTTAAAGGATGCATTTAGTGTGGACAAAAGATAATGTATTTTGTTCGCAATAATATGAGCTGCATGTGCTAACAAGAACCCCTTTTAAAACTGGCATTTAAACTGATATATTTTTTAGAGATGTGTTTTGTATTGAACTAAGTTGAGTCAATAATACTCTCTGTGAATATAAGTAGCTCAATTTTTCCTTTATTTAATTTGCTAACATAATCTATATTAATAATAATAGAAATCCTGTGACATCAAATCCCAGATTTGCACTTGTGACACCACGGTGATGGACTAACCTGTGAGTTCACATCCCAGGAGCTCCATGCGCATAGTGCAGTGTCTTCTGCAGACCTGAGGGTAGATTCTCACATACTGAGCCTCGATGGGTGGGGTGAACGAGTTGGATAAGGGAGTGTTGTTATCGACATTACCTCGGAAAATCTGAAAATGAGCAGACAGACATATGACTAAAAATTTAGTAGCATATCAATGATGTTGTTAAAGATTTTAGGCCTGGTTTACGGTTGGTATTGGAACCTGAAGTATTTTTTGAAATGGTATAATTTTTGCTGTCATGAATTAAAATAACCAATTTACCTGAAACCTACCACATTACAAAGGCACATCAAAATCACCTCGAGAGGCAATGCTACCAAATAATATGAAATATGAGCAAGCATACTTAATACATAATACTAACATTTATCTGCCTTGCATACCATGAATAATTATTGAAAATTTTAATCAGTTCTCTTTCCTGCTTGATCTATTTGTCATCAAGTGCTTGGAATTTATTTTTGTTTAAACTTCTGGCATTTAGGAAATGCTTTTATTCAAAGCAACTTAAAGTACTGTAACAGTATAAGCAATTGAGGGTTAAGGGCCAGTGACTTAATTATCAGTCTGGCACCTTAATCGCTAGGCTACAACTGACTACTTTTGTCATTTATACATTTACATGTACACATGTTCATTAAAACATGAGTAATGTGAAATTATTTTTTAGCATATCAATGATTGTGGGGAAGCTGTGGTCAGAACTCAGGGTACACATTGTACAACACCCTTGGAGCAGACAAGGGACCAATAGTGGCAGCACAGCATGGCACCAGATTAGAACTAGCAATCTTATAACTATATTCATTGTATTCATCTTTCACTGCATTTATGATCCTTGCTGTGTTTCCAGTTTTGCTTTAAGTTTTTGTCTTACCCCTAAGGTAATTGGAATAAAATTGCTTGACTTTCTGGATTACTGTCAGATTAATACAGTGCAAGTTTGGTTGCTTATATCCTTAACCCTAACCCCAACTATAACCTAAACTTTCCAGTTCTTAGGAACATGGTCAATCAATAGACACTGGGGACAATAAAGCAACCATCAGAGAACAAAAGTTAACAAACCATAGAATGACATTTAATGACCTACAAACAATGTCCAAATGTCAAGTGTTTGGTAAGAATGATTAAAAACAGATTTCTAGACACAAGAAATATCAGACCAAGGGATGAAAAAGATTATAAGGACTGAACCTTAGATGAATAGAGTAAGGTCATCATGTCTGTTGAGACAGAATTTAAGTGTTTAACAGTGTGATCTATGATGATCTGTTTCACCTCAAACCCCCATGTATTCTAGTGACTAGGTACCTAGAAGACAATTCAGTGTCTGGCTGCAGGTGTTTTTTAGCCTCTGGAGCTCCTGGAGAAAACCCACAAACTCCACAAAGAAAGAACCTGGATGGCCCAGCCAGAGGGTCAAACCCAGGACCATAACCCACCATGCAGCTTTGATTCCATAATAATTAATATTAATAATAATAACATTTAAAAATGATTTCATAAAGAATAAATTATGAAAGCTGTGATTAAAAATTAGAATTGGTTAATCAAATAGGGATTTCTGAACAAAAAGATTATAAGATTAGCACAGTTCCCCGTAAGAGCATTATGTGCTTGACAGTCTGCAAATAAATGCTCAAAATGACAAAATATCTATTAAGAACTTATGAAAATAGTTGTCAGTAGTTTAAGCAAAATTAGTCTTTTATTTTACACAATAATATTAATAACTAAAAAAGTTTTTAATTACTCCAAAGCTGTATAACTAGAAAAAGTATGTCTGATTTTATTAAATATCATTAGTCATACTGTCAGTTGCCCAAAACATCAAGTTTCTGTGCGTTCTCTCAGCCAACACAAAAAAGACAGCAAACAAATGTGGAAAAAAAATCTCTAGACAAGGGAAGCACCCAATGTCAACAGTGATATCATATAAAAACAAAATAGACGTAAAATAGGAAGTGAGGCCGGCCAAATGAAAATGAAGTGAGAGGCCCCATCAAAAATGATGAAGCATCTTGTGTCCTTGATGGCTCAAGCTGTTGTCCTTCATCCACTTCTGGTAGAACAATTCCAATCAGAAGAGTTGTTAAATCACATGAAGGCAGCAGCAGGCTGAGCCACAGCTAATTAAAAAATGTGTCTTACCATGTCCTCATCCATACCCTTGACTTTGTACGTCCTCCACATCTTCCCATCATCGCTCGAGGCCACTTTGTAGGACTTGACGTACTCCGGGCTACCAATGCGCTTGGCCCCCTGGGTGATCAGGCCAGTGATTCGCATCTTTCTCTGCAGGTTTATCTAGAATAGATAAAACATGAAGAAAAGAAGACAGGGTTTAATCAGTTGTGACCTTGTGTAGTATGCTTTTATAAGAGCAGTTCATTCAGTGATGATGGGATTTTCTTGTGGACACCCTTTCTATGTGTTAAACTGAGCAGAGCAGATGATCATTTTAGATATTTATGTGCATGTGTACAGTATAACAAAATTCTTGCTGAGGCAAAAGCGCAAAGATGGAGTTCCAGAGCACAGCCAATTTATATGCAAGTATTTGGTGTTGGACTGGATGTCCCTCAAGTTCATGATTAGTTGTAGCTCCTAGACTCGATTGTTGATTAGATTTGATGGTATAATAGAATAATAATTAGAGACATTGGAATAGAATTCTGCCATAGTAAAAGCACTAAAATATTGTCACATGTAGCCTGCTGTAGTTCACATTCACGGCACATCCCACCTTCCCCGGTTCCAAATCTAAATGTATGAGTTTATTCACACACGTCTAGCCTACTCTCAATCCATCTCAATCCAATCCGAATCAACACACACACTATCATCTGGGTGCTCACGGCAGGGTTGTGTATCAGAACAGTAAGTAATGCAACCATGATAAGAACTCCCACATGGTCAGGTGTCATGTCTCGTCTGTCTCACTCATGCAGAGTGCCTAGAGACCTTAGAGACGGTATTGAAGCATTTAGTCTACCTTCAAACAGCAAGTGAGGGCAGTCTGTCAAAGCTGTCAACTCTTGGCTTAAGGTGAACCTTTGTTTTTGAGCCATCTGGGATTTATTCAAGTGCAAAGAAGAATTTCAAAGATGAGAGTGGCTTCTGCTCCTCCATAAAGACAGCCATGAAACAGGGGGTGTGTATGAAAATCTATTGCATTATCTCTACATTGACAGCGTTTTACGTTGTCCTATGCTCCTGAGTATTCTGTTCAAAATCATAGATTCTGTGAAATACTCACTACTAAGGTGTCTTAAAATATAAACTGTATATTCATTGTAGAGTACAGCATAAAACCCAAACAGGACATATTCCCTAGTAAATCAGGAACCGATCTGCTCAAGCTGCTATGAAAAGTTGTATTGGTCTCTACTAATGTACTGTCTGTACAAACATAATTCAAGGATAGTTTTGGCTCACAAAATGTTAAGACCTCAGTGTTTTGTGAGGAAAAAACAACATTTCTTCATACTTCATACAAAATTGTCAGTGCTTATTATAAGAAGCAGTAACAAGACACATGGGTGTATCAGAGATGCAGGACTGAACAATTACATTATTGTGAAAAATTACATAAATATTAATCTGAGAAACCTGCTAACCAATAAAAACTGCTCATACAGTAGGTGTGGGTCACTCCTGTAGTATGTGCTTGTGTTCCCCTTCTGAATGGATCAGTCAAGTAAATCTTAGAAAATTGACAAACTGACCAATTACAAGGAAGATGGCAAGCCTATAGCTTTTTGAAGAAGGTGTAATGCATTTCTTATTCATAAAACAAAATAAGAACATTGTTTGTATGCATGCCAGTTTAGTTAGCTAGTTAACATGTATACATATATGATATAAGAATTATATCAGAATTTAGTTGACCTCACATATGTAGCCCCTACCAGTTTCTATACTGCACTGATAATCAGTCTACATTTCTATTGCTCCTTTACCACTAATACTAAACTCTGGCATCCAATAATCCAATGGTGCCTAAAGAGCCATAGCATTTGTAACTGCAGTGATGAACATTGACCATAATGACTACAGATGTTGAAGCCAATTGTGAAAGTACTCATGCATCTGGTACACGTACAAAAAACATAAGAAACATCTGGTTCTACAATATTTGTCAGTTTTGCCAAAATTGTCTAGCCTGCATATGACAGAATAAAGCACCACTCATCCCTGAGGTCGTCCATCAGACTGACAACCAATCACAGGAGAGCCATTTAGCACTCATGATGTGAATTTTTAGTCGCTGGGCGAGGTTTGGATTCACACAAATGCTTCCAAGGATGGTTACAGAGGTGTAGGAGAAAGACAAATACTAAACGGTGAGCAAGTCCACTCTATACCATGTCTTGCATTCTGTCAATGATAAGTTCAAATGTGGACATTCCAATGTTCATTTTAATTCTCATTAATGTACACTCAAAACCACATCTTAACATAAAAACAAAAATGTAGATTGTTTTTGGAAATTAATTAAAAAAGAAAAACTGAAATATCACACAGTCATAAGTATTCAGACCCTTTGCTAAGTATTGAGTAGAAGCACCCTTTTGAGCTAGTGCAGCCATTAGTGCAGTCTTCTTGGGAGTGATGCAACAAATTTTTCACACCTGAATCCTCTGCCATTCTTCCTTGAAGATCCTCTCCAGTTCCATCAGGTTGGATGGTGAACGTTGGTGGACAGCCATTTTCAAGTCTCTCCAGAGATGCTCAATTGGGTTAAGGTTGGGGCTTTGGCTGAGCCAGTCAAGAATGGTCACAGAGTTGTTCTGAGGCCATTCCTTTGTTATTTTAGCTATGTGCTTAGGGTCATTGTCTTGCTGGAAGGTGAACCTTCAGCCCAGTCTGATGACCAGAGCACTCTTGAAGAGGTTTTATTCCAGGATATCTCTGTACTTGGTCACATTCATCTTTCCTTCAATTGCAACCCATCATCCTGTCCCTGCAGCTGAAAAACATTCCATAGCATGATGCTGCCACCACCATGTTTCACTGTTGGGATTGTATTGGGCAGGTGATGAGCACTGCCTGGTTTTCTCCACACATAGCGCTTATAATCAACACCAATATTCAATATTCGTCTGATCAGACAAGATAATCTTTTTTCTCATAGTCTGGGAGTCCTTCACTTTCATATGTCTTGCACTGAGGAGAGGCTTCCGTCAGGCCACTTTGCCATAAAGCCTCGACTGATGGAGGGCTGCAGTGATAGTTGACTTTGTTGAACTTTCTCCTATCTCCCTACTGCATCTCTATAGCTCAGGCACAGTGATCTTTGGGTTCTTCTATACCTATCTCACCAAGGCTCTTATCCCACGATAGCTCAGTTTGGCTGGACGGCCAGGTCTAGGAAGAGTTCTGGTCATCCCAAACTTCTTCCATTTAAGGATTATGGAGGCCACTGTGCTCTTAGGAACCTTGCCTTGCCACAATTCTGCCCCTGAGCTCCTAGGGCAGTTTCTTTTGACCTCGTGATTCTCATTTGCTCTGACATGCATTGTGAGCTGTGAGGTCTTATATAGACAGGTGCATGCCTTTCCTAGTCCAATCAGTTTACTTAAACACAGCTGGACTCCAATGAAGGTGAAGAACCATCTCAAGTAGGATCAGAAGGAAATGTGAGTGTCACAGCAATGAAATGAATGACCATGTGATTTTTCATTTTTTTTTTCATTTCTACATTTCTCGTTTTTATGTCAATATGGGGTGCTGAGTGTACATAAGTGAGAAATAACTTTTTTGAGTTTAGCAAATGGCTGCAATGAAACAAAGAGTGAAAAATGTAAAGGGGTCTGAATACTTTCTGTACCCACTGTATTGTGATTTGAATTATTCCAACTAGTATCACTTTGAACTAGTCCTAATACAGAAGAAGTCATGTTTCAATCTCTTAGTGTGAAAGGATTCACCATATGACCAAAAGTTACACTTGTCCATTCAAAGCATGTGTGTGTCAGGTAAAACACTTTTAGGCTGAGGTCTATGCAAACCAAAACATGTATTCACAACAAACCTGTCAAACTATGAGAATATGTATCATGCTTTGTTGCATGTAGTCATGCTGGGTCAGACAGGGGCATTCCCCAAGCCATTGCCACAAAATTATTTAAAATTAGAATCTTTGAAATCTGTTTAACAAAAGCTTTTTTTCGTAGCCTATGCAAACTCTCCAAGCATCGATACAGCATTAATGAATGGCTCATGACCCTCCAACTCCCCTTGGGCACACAATGTCACACCACTCAGATGACGAGAAGTACTTGCCAGCTTCCATGTTTCTCAAGGTGTATTTCATAAATGTTGTTCAAATAGGAAGAATGGATGAACAGAGGCTTGGAGAATTTTTTATGTTAAATAATTTCCTTAATGGAAACCTGATCCACATTGAGTAAATTATGGTGGAATTAATGAGATTCACATGGACATGCAACACATCTGTACCCATGTTTCTAAATATGGAGGCAATAACCAGAGTGGATTAAATTACATGGATAATTGAACAATGTGGTTAGCGTGTTTTGCTAATTGTAAATGGCAAGTGCAATTTAATGTGTGTATGCATGCGTGTGTGTTGTAAATAATCCACATATATGACCCCTTCTATCATTGCTAAATGTCTTAGTAAAAATGTCCACTTGAAGGAAAAAGAGATTTCCCTTGAGTGTTACAAAACAATCTGCCAAGTCGCCCCCCTCTGCACACACATATATACAGACAAACACGCACACACACGCACGTGCACACACACACACACACACACACACACATATCACCTCCACCTGACCACTGAATGAGATTTATTTTGGTTTGGATTATCACTACAGTCCCAATAGAGTTCTTTCTAGATCAGTGTGGAATGGATACACTGTATGGACTTAAGTATCATAAGCATGAGGACACTTGTCCATTCAAACCATTCATGTGTCAGGATAGACACTTACACTTCTTTGGAACAGACCTGTCAAACTATGAATATGGATCAAATTTTGCTAAAATGAATGATGTATTTATTAATTTTAGAGATAGCTTTTTTTTGTTTTGTTCTTCATCCCTTCTGCCCCCCATTTTCGCTCTTATATTTCTTCTATCTGTCTTTTAATGCTGCTATAGGGGTTCATCAGAGATTTGAATATTTATTTATAACTCAACTCTGACTTGTATGTCTCTACAACTTTGTCCCTAACATGTTTGGGGATTTCCTTGATTAATGCTGCTACAGCCTCTGGGACATATTATTATTATTATTATTATTATTAACTATCACAAAGCACACTCATGTAATCCACTGACACAAATGTAATTTAAAGCAGCAAACACTTCTACTTGTACATTTTCTATTTCATAAAAAAGCCACACAGACATGGAAAGTACTTGCACCAGTTCATTCTAACCTGCAAACATTTTTATTTAAAAAAAGGTTCATTAAGGGGGGGGACAGACTAAGGTAACAAACACACAAATTTAGGAAACAGTAACCACTTTTCAAGTCAATCATGTTCAGGTGTTAGAATAAGGTGCAGACGACAAGCTCCTCAGCTCTGATGCAATGAAGAAGCAGAACCAATAAGGGTGCATATAGGCACCTGTGCTCTTAAGGTTGTGCCACCTTAATTAAAAAAAATGTTTTTTTTCTGTTGATGAAACCAGTGCTATACAGTTGTTAAACATTCGGAGGGCAGTATACAGTTGCTAAGGCAGGCAGGATACAGTATACAGAAGGCACTATACAGTTGCTAAACATTCGGCATACCTCATTGCAATGTATATTGGTCTGTCCAAAAAAACTTCGTGAGCAGCCTACTGCCTTCCTTGGCTGCTGTCTAAGCATTGAGGACTCTTAGAGATTGAATAAGGCAGATTATTTACTACTTGGACATGCATTGCAGCATCACACTTTTGCTTGCTGAGCATACACTCATTTAATCTTCTTTTTCCACTATTTAGAAAGATTGCTATGTTTCTAGGCAGACAGCGTGATAGCTACTTCAGAAAATCTTTCAGCTATGTTTCTCTTCCTGCTCCAACTATATTTTACCAGTCTACACTATACAATATCCGAGCAGAACCTACCAATTGAAGTTTTTTTTTCCCAATTCCCACTGGTTTCATGTCGATAACGTGTTTAAGGCCTTAAAGGTCAGCACAGTTTATTCAGAGTTTCTGTCATTTAATGGAATAGCTTCAACTACTCTGCATTTTATCAGTGTGTGTTTAATGAATCAGAGCTTGACAGGGTGCCACTCATTGTGAAAATGAAAGTAAATGGAGTGAGACTTCTGCTACACTGTGATTGTCTGGGATATCAATCAAGACTGTCGGAGAAAACCAAAATATCTAAAAGCAAGTCAGAAAACTAGTTGCACAGCCTTGATACACATCGCTGTGCTGTTTTGTTTGTTCCACAACATTAGCACAAATCAATCAACTCTACATGGAGACGTTAGCTTGAAATAGACGAAGCTCTACTTCAAGCTCAGCCATCAAGGGTCACTTTTGCAGCATCAATGTATCTGTTGTGCGAACTTTTAATAGATTGATTTAAGTGAAAATACACACTTTATCATAATATAATTCTTGCAACACAATCCAAAAAGTCCACAATCCAGTAGTCTAGACCTGTATAAATGGGTGGAACAGTGGAATGCCTCACAGAGAGGTCCCTCCAGATCCCAGGTGTGGGGTTTGCATGTGCCCCTTGTGTCTGTATGTGTTACTTGGAGACAGTCTTATGAGTATTTGTAAAGGATTGTCTTTCATTTGCCTTCATTTGCTTTCTTTCAGCATTTATTTCTTAATCTTTAATTTCCATAATTCCTTCCTTCTTTCATCTCTCCCTCGCTAGTTTGATCATTCTTTTTTCTTTATCATCATCTTTATTTTTCATTCTTTCTAGTCATGCTTTCATTCTTTCTAATTACACTCTCTTATAAGCTCCATTGATTGCCAGTCCCAGAAATGATACCAACACAAGGACTGCAAAATTGTATGTGTTGTAATCCCATAATCCTTTAACAAGGCTGTTGATACTATTTTACAGTGCCTTGCAAATATATTCACCCCTTCCACCCCTTTAATATTTTTGTGATGTGTTACCCATTCGTCAAGGAGAGCTGCTCTAGCTCCTTCATGTTAGATGGTTTCCACTTGTGAACAAAAATAAAAGTCTTACCTCAGATTCCAAGATGACCAAGGTCTGGGATTTGCCCATGTCATTCCAATACATTTACATGTTTTCCCTTAAACCACTCAGTATGCTTTGGGTAATTGTCATGTTGGAAGGTGAACCTCTGTCCCAGTCTCAAATCACTGACTTTGCTCAAGAATATCTCTGTTTTTAGCATTATCCATCTTCTCATCGACTCAGACCAGTTTCCCAGTCCCTGCTGCTGACAGCATGATGATGCTACAGCCATGTTTCACTGTGGGCATAGTGTTTTTGGGGTGATGAGATGTGTTGTTTTTACACTTCCCTTGGTAGCCGAAAAGTAAAATTTTGGTCTCATCTGACCAGAGCACCTTCCTTTAGCAAACTCAAAACTGCCTCTCTGAGTATGCCTCCTTGCCCGGTCTAAGAGTTTTGGTGGGCAGGTCTCTCTTGACAGGTTTGTTGTGGTACCATGTTCTTTTCATTTGTTGATAATGGATTTGATGGTGCTCTAGGGGTTAGTAAAATATGTTTTTTTTTAATTATCCAACCATTTACTTGTACTTGTTTGGAGATTTCCTTGTTCTTCATAGTGTTGTTTGGGTAGTGGTGCCTCTCGCTTAATGTTGTTACAGCCTCAGGGGCCTTTGTATGTACTGTGTGTATATACTGACAGACCATGTGACACTTAGATTGCACACGGGTAGACTTTCACTGAGCATGTAATTATATATATATATATACTGTATATACACAACATTTATATAACAATTCATGATTCACACATACATTAGCTGGTGATGAAGCTTCTTCAGGGTTCAGCATACTTGAATGCATCTGTTACCTGAATCCAGGGCCATCTGTCGTTTTCGGCAGCAGTCCAAGCATTTACCAGACCCTTCTTGTTGAGGCGGGCAAAGTAGGGGTACCACTTCTGCAGGCCAAACAGAGCACGGTGGGTGGAGGAGGCTGTGATCTGCTGGTTAGAGATGATGCCTCCTTCTACACCGAGTGGACCGGAACATTCTGTAGAATACACAAAACCCCCTTAGAGTTTATTGAAGAAAAAAGTTAATTCGAGCTTTCCCCTGACTTTGGAGGGATGGTGGGAGTCTGTTGCGGTAATTAGATCATTAAAATCATTGTCATGTTTACTTGACCAAGTTCCAACTCGTTTACTTAAAGATTTACTCCCAGACATTATAGAGCCTTTACTTACTTTAATAAATGCATCACTTTGCCTTGCTTATGTACCCAAATTGTTCAAATGTGCTGTTATTAAACCTTTGATTAAAAAATCTAATCTTGATCCACACATTCTGTGTAATTATAAACTATGCTTCCGTTAGGAGAAATTATTTGTAAACACAGCATAAATTTTCACTGTTATGCCAACGACACACAGCTTTATATATCAGCCAAGCTGTGTGTTGTGTAAATGATATGAAAAATTGGATGTCCTGTCCTGGGTGTTTCTTCTGCTTAATTCAGACAAAAGAGGTATTACTTGTGGGACCTAATATAGAAAAGAAAAATTATCTAACCTGGTGTTAAACCTGAAAACAGTCTCTGTAATGCCCAGCTCAGGTGTAAAAACATGGGTGTGACAATGGATTCAGATCTCTCTTTTGATACTCACATTAATAATACTACTAGAGTTGCTTTCTTTCATCTCCATAATATCTCTAAAATAAGGAATATACTCTCTGTGAATGATGCTGAAAAACTGATCCATGCATTTATAACTTTTCGATTAGATTATTGTAATGCTGTTCTAACTAGATGCTCTTGTAAAAAGCTAGATCCATAAAAAAGCTTCAGTTGGTTCAAAATGCAGCAGCACGAGTGCTAACTAGAGCTAAAAAGTTTGATCATATTTCCACTGTTCTATCATTGGTACACTGGCTACCTGTTAAATTCCGCATTATCTATAAAACACTTTTGCTAACATATAAAGCGCTAAATGGTCTCGCTCCTCAGTATCTGAGTGAGCTTATTGAGCACTACAATCCAGCACACTCACTTCGTTCACAAGATGCAAGGCTACTTATAGTTCCTAGAATTAAAAAGATCACTGCAGGTAGAAGAGCATTTTCTTACAGAGTTCCCCAACTTTGTAATAACCTTCGAGCCTCTGTCTCAATGTTTAAGTCTAGGTTAAAAACATATTTATTTACTCAGGCTTTTGATTAAGCCTGTAAACTAGGGGTGTGTGGCTCC
>JAYDZF010000020.1:6742841-6752904 GCA_034509105.1 Microcambeva barbata | reverse complement strand
AGCAGAGCCGGGATTTGAACCGCCAATCTCTGGTTGATAGTCCAAAGCTCTACCCACTAGGCTACCACCGTCCTTACAACTCCCTCGGTGGTCTAAATTAGAAAATAAAAATATTTCCCTGACAATTTATGG
This sequence comes from Microcambeva barbata, assembly GCA_034509105.1. NCBI lineage: Eukaryota > Metazoa > Chordata > Actinopteri > Siluriformes > Trichomycteridae > Microcambeva > Microcambeva barbata. The sequence continues at coordinate 6,752,772 of JAYDZF010000020.1, read as the reverse complement.
CATATTGGGAACCCTTTTGCTGTTTTGTTCTGATTGTCATAAGTCCTGAACTTATTATTGTCACAGAAACTCTAAAAATAGATACATCTTTTATAGGTCTATATGATATTTGTATGTTTAGAATGAAATTGCCTGTTTAAAAAATAACAAAATGAGCACAGTCGTGGAGTCGCCCTGGCGCAGGGGGATAGTGGGCTCTCGCACATGGTGCACCTCATACCAGGGGCCAATCACAGAATTGGTGAACCGCGGGACGTGATGCGATCGTAGTTTATACTCGACACCAATTAACAGCAAACTCTGCCAAAATGTGTCCACTTGCAGCCACAGTGATAAACTCATTTACAACTTTTAGGGGGCACTATTGAGTAAACTGGCCACACCCAAAACAACTGACTTAACAAATGCAAACTTTAATCAACCATTTATTTTTGGACCTAATATGGAAATTTCTTTAATTTCAAATGCTACAGGGTGTAACGCCAGACAGATAGGAGTGACGCTCGCTGAATAAAAGGTAAAGACTGGTTTATTTACAGAACAGTAAATAGGGTAACACAGCCAGAGAACAGGTTGAGCAACACTTACAGGGTAAACAAAAGACGTAGTACAGGATACAGTCCAAGATCCGAAGCCAGAGGGACAGTCCGATAATACACCAAATCCAATAAGGGCAAAGACAAAAGGCAAAATCCGTGATACAGGAAAAAGGGTCATAACAAAAGGGCAGACAGAAAATGGTTTGGACAAACGCTCAGTACGCAACATTAGTCGGCAATACCTCGCAAAGTACAGACGCTAACAGAACCCTATAAATACTAAACCTAGAATTACTATGAACCGGAAGATCCTAGAACACAGGTGACTCTGAACGGGGGAGCGTAACGCGATTGGGTGAAGGTGAGCGGCTGACGGTGACGTCATTGCTCCTGGAAAGTTCGGGGGTGTGGAAGGAGAGCCGTGAGACGTGACACAGGGCCACTGAGATACTTCTATGCTTAAGAGTGATCTCAGATCAAACAATGTCCAAGAATTCAAGTTTTCTACAGTGTCTTAATTTTTCATCCTTCATAAGTGCCTCAATTCAAAATTTCTACCAGATCTATCCACTTGCTGTTTTTATGTGATGTCTTAAGCAAACCAACCGACCACCATTTTGTCCTTGTTTCAAAGTATCCACTATTGCTTCACAATTTGTCCTCCAGCATGTTCAGAGTTTATTCCTAGCAAAATTAAACAGAATCCGATGAACTGTCTAGGAGGAGGTCAAAGAAGTTGGCAATAAATAGTAAAAAACACCCACAAATTTCCAAATAACTTCCTGTTGGGCGGAGCCACTAAAACTGATATTCAAAACGTGTGTCATACATTTATACATTTCTGTGTTAGTGTGTCCTTACAACGTGAATGTTGATTTTTTATCTAGTGCTACATCTCAAGTCAATCAATAGCCTGCCATTACAACAGCGATTGAGCAATCAACTATTCCTTCACAATTTAACCTCACATGGGTTGGGAGTTTATAATATCCCATTTCTGTGGTCATCTGACATAAACTTTAGGAGGAGTTTGCAAGAGTTCGTTAAAAATCGGTAAAAATTCCAAAATAGCTGACTTCCTGTTGGTCAGTAAAACCAATATTATTAACGTGTGTCATGGTGTCAACTATGATCATACCAAAATGTATACATTTCTGAGTTAGTCTGTCCTTATCACATTAATGTTTGTGTTTGGTCAAGTGCTTCAATTCAGGTCAACCAATTGCCCACCATTTCAACATTGATTAAGCAATCAACTATTCCTTCGCAATTTATTATCACAAGGGTTGACAGATTATACCAACACAGTTTTGTTGACATGTGATAAAAAAACTCTAGGAGGAGTTCGCATGAGTTTGTGAAAAAGAGGTGAAAATGCACATATTACAAAATGGCGAACTTCCTATGGGGTGGAGCTAATGCAAATCAGAATTATTATGTATGGCATCTTAAGATCTATCATTCTACCAAAATTCGTTAGAATGTTTTTTTTTTAATTGTTGCGGGCACTATTATACACTGCTCAAAAATTAAAGGGAACACTCAAATAACACATCCTAAATCTGAATGAATAAAATATTCTCGTTGAATACTTTGTTCTGTACAAAGTTGAATGTGCTGACAACAAAATCACACAAAAATCATCAATGGAAATCAAATTTATTAACCAATGGAGGCCTGGATTTGGAATCATACACAAAATTAAAGTAATTGGCGAAACTAATTGCCAAAAATGTCCACCTGTTGTCTATTCCATTTGCACAAAAAACATGTGAACATGTTGCTTCCTAAGTGGACAGTTTAATTTCACAGAAGTTTCTTTTACTTTGAGTTATATTGTGTTGTTTAAGTGTTCCCTTTATTTTTTTGAGCAGTGTATCTTAAACATTTCCAAAGTCTTACAAGTCCTAAAAGAATATGCAAGTTTTCTAGTATTCCAGTATAAGCCGCACCAGGCTATAAGCCGCTGATATCTAGGTTGTGAAATGATATATGTATATATATATATTGGATAGATAGAAATATATTAGATTTAATGGTAAACCGAAAGTTACGTAAACGAAAGTTCCGTAAACCGAAAGAAAAAAGTAGCGGCTTATAGTCCGGAAAATGCATTTGAATCAAAATGGCCGATTTCCTGTTGGGCAGAGTCATAAAAAAATATATGATCCTTGTTCATTAGGGTAAGGTCAATAAGCGTACCAAATTTGGTGCCCATTGGACCACCTTCATCCCGGCCATTGCGTGCATTTGGGGGCGCTATAGAGCCACTGCACCATGCCCATGCCTTGCTGTATAAAAGTTTTTCATTTTTCCCGGGTTGAGGCCTGTACAAAATTTCATGCCTCGAAAATGGGCCGACATCTGTAATAAAAATAATGATAATAAACGGAACAAAAATAGTGCTCTTCATCTACGGTGATCAAGCCCTAAATATGCTATGTGAGCTAACAGAGAGAACATCCTCCACAACGAGTTCCACCTCTGCCTCACACCCACTGCTGTACGAGTTCACGGAGAAACTATGAGGGGCGGGACCTCCACAATAAGCTCCACCCGCTGCTCTGCAAGCTCACTCTAAAACTGAGGGGCACAACCTCCACAACAACCTCCATTTCCATCTCACACCACGACGAAAATATCTTATCACAATTGCCCTTTTGTTCAGTGTGTTATTGTTGTTACTATGATTATTGGACTGCTTGTGTTGACCAGAATGTTTGACAGGTTGTATTTACTGTGACAATTGAACAAGAATTTCCCCAGGCCGGCACCTATTGGGCCACGTGCTGGCCGGCTTGCGGCACTGCCGGTGCTCTGATATAGCACCCATGGCTGTTCTGCGACCTCGAGCACATGCGCTGGGTGGCATGCCAGTTCGCTGAGCTACTGGCATTTTGATGTAAGTGCTGTTGTCTGCTCGTGAGCTACATGCCATGTCCCGGCGTGGTTGGTGTTCAAAGATTGCATCCCTTCACCTGAGAACATCTTGGCTCATTAAGGTGATTGCCCGCACCTAGCTGGGCTTGTACATAAGCCCTTTGAAAGCCAGCGTGCAGTGCCTCTACTTCACCATAGTAACATCAAGCTCAGTGTTTCACAGTTTGGGGTTCCAGGTGAGGTGTTCCCTTTTAGAGCCAGAGGTTAATGGCTGAGCCTGTTTAAGTCCTGTTGGAAAACTAAATCTGCATCTCCATAAAGTTGGTCAGCAGCAGGAAGCATGAAGCATTGACCATGGACCTCAGAAAACACAAACACCAGCAGATGACATGGCACCCAAAACGATCACTGACTGTGGAAACTTCCTCCGGGGCTGAGGCTGTCCACCCAGATATTTAAAAGGAGCAGAGCTTGGAGGTTCTTGGTCAACTTGTGGTGATCACGGATGTTGGGTTGCTGTCGGTCTGCTTCTCCTGTCTGATCACTCTGGTTTGATGAAAGCTGATGAGGTTGGTGCTGATGTCCTGTGAAAGCCTTTTTAAAATGCTGCAGTTGTGCACCTTTCAATGGTATTACTAAAATAATGTTGTGGGTGTAGTTTGTTTTTTAATGAAACATGAGCCCAGTTTGAATAATGGTCACATTTCAGCATTGTTTACATTAGGGCGATATAGAAAAACAGGTTACAAAATGCTCATGATTGTTCATCACTGATGTTAATATAGTAGTCGTGCCTCCACAGCGTGATAAAGACAGTCCTTCGTGAACTGCTCTTTAAGAGGAACACCGAAAATACATCCTGCTCACTTTAGAGTTATAATTCGCATTGCCACTATTCACATGATCAATCGGAGACAGGCTCGATTGCTTGTCCTGTGTCCCGGATGTTTTTGGAACTTGTATTTGGTGGTCTGAATTTATCCTGTCGAGTTTGAGCATCTGAAAATGTATAGTTAGAATTTTGTTGAATATGAGACAATGATAAATGTAGGGCAAAATTCTGTACTTAAAATCCGATAACACAAATCTACTGCCACAATGATGCAAAACACACACAAATCTAGATATAAATAGTTGAATGTCAACAAATTCAAGCTTTTCCACCTCAGTGTCAGTCTTTTGCTCATAACTCAGTTGAACAAATTAGGGTAAGGATGTTCAACATGTTCATCAAAATCCTGAATCAAACATTTTGTGTTTTATTTGTATTCCCCCTGGTATTTGAAGAGTAATTTTCATTATATTTCAGCAATCTGTAACAAAGGTAGCTGACATTTAATAGATAACCCATGTGATCGATGTGCTCGGTGATGTGTTAGCTGAGTCTGCGCAAGGCGCTGACGGGCACGAGTGAGGCTGAGAGCAGCAGTGCAGTAGAATATCTAGAGAAGACTAAAACTTTCTCAGGAATAAAGCGTTTTAACGCGCCATGTCCTTGGAAAGGAATAAGAAGGAGGGCGGTGGACACTAAAGGAAACTCGTTGAGCGTTTCAGAGAGCAGCTTGGGTGTTTGGAACTAACTCTAAAAAGAAATAAGAGACAAGGGAAAACAACATAAACACTGACAATAAAAGCACCCCCATTTCAAGTGTGGGGCTAACGTAAATTAGTGTCGCGACAACATTGAGTGCAAATATTTTTGTTCTGCTATTTCTTTTTAAATTTTGTTTCCGTGTGATTTCCTACTCTAAACTGGAAACAATGAAAAGATAACTCATCGAGTGTTCCGTCAGCTAGCTGTGGCTAGCTAGCTAGCTACCAATAGTGTGGTTTAGGACTAACAGCCAGTTAACGGTGTTCACAGATAAAGTTTCGAGCGCTTTTCGCAACTCGTTTATATTAAAGAAAGCAGCAGCACGTTCTCTTCTGGCTGCACGTTTTAATGGAAGCCGAGGTGCCATCGGACGGTCGAGACCCCGAACCGACTCAATTTTCGTTCTATACCAAATCGTCTGCGCCCAGTTTCCGCCCACTGGACAATCTTAGCAGCATAATGATCTACCCGGTGGCTGGAGAGGAGCTCAATCGGGCCGGGTCGAGCTCAGGAGGCTGTTACTCCCCCGGGTCGGATGGACCAGATAGCCACACATCTCCCGGTTCAGTGCCTCCGGACGGGCCTGCAGGGTTACCTCCGCTTCCTCCTCCTCTGTTGTTCTCTGGTTCCGTAGCCCATGGAAGCGTGGATGAGAGCGACCAACAGGACGGAGCCGAGTACGAGGAAGAAGAGGCTGTGTTCTCTCTGTCCGCACCACCCACTAACCAGTAAGCATAATATACTATATAATTAACCTTTTCTTAGCTAGACCTTGTATAATAAACCGTATGGGGCGTGTTTTCCAAAAACTAACGAATGTTTCTCTAACGTCGTTCTTAAAATCGGTCATAGAATACGAGCTATCAGACACTCTAATTTAAATTTAAAAAATGCATTATAGCAATATCTTTATACCGAAATCATTATAATGAAGAAATAAGTAACATATTTTTAAAATAAGTGTATGTACACAAACGTTTTTTTTATATCGATTCTTATATTGCATTAGATTACGTCTAATAAAGTAAATGCTTGTTTTGAGGGCAGTATACCTGGCACATAAGTAGATGCTACCTATTAGCTGCACGTTTGAACGATTGGAAGTTGCTTGTCCATGTGACACAGATGGAGCCATTTGTCTTGGCTCAGTTGATGAAGGATTGCTGCAAATTGAAGGTTTCACAGGGGATGTTGGTTGAGGTGGGGTGTATATTGAAATTTTAAACCCAAATACAGGGGTTGGACATTGAAACTGAAACACCTGCCATTTTAGTGTGGGAGGTTTAATGGTTAAATTGGACCAGCCTGGTGGCCAATCTTCATTAATTGCACATTGCACCAGTAAGAGCAGAGTGTGAAGGTTCAAATTGCAGGGTAATGGCACAGTTTTACTCAAGATATTGCAATGCACACAACATTATGGGTGACATACCAGAGTTCAAAAGAGGACAAATTGTTGGCGCACGTCTTGTTGGCACATCTGTGACCAGGACAGCAAAAGCCACAGTATCCAGGGTAATGTCAGCATTCCCCTAAGACGGACAAACCACATCCAACAGGATTAACTGTGGACGCAAGAGGAAGCTGTCTGAAAGGGATGTTCGGGTGTTAACCCGAAACATCTCTTCTTTCTGAGGATACTGAGGAAAGCTCACCTGCCACCTCCCATCCTCCTGCGCTGCTAACTGTATATCAGAAAATATTTCTACCTCATGTACCATTTCTCTTACTTGTTTAGAAATGTTTCTATTAGAAATCTATCTTTTGGATTTATTATAGGTATTTTTGTATTTTTTGTACTGTTGTGTATCTACACTGTCACTTTTATTGTTTTGTACTTTTGTTCTATGTTTCACCTTGGTCCTAGAGGAACATTCATTTCAATATGTACCTGTATGCAACTCCGACACTATGACTGATTAAATTGCTGAGATCAAGTGTTTTCAGGAAATTCACCACTGAATTGTAAAATATGCCCCTGCAAAGACTCAAAATGTGAGATCTAGTTTTCGATCTACTTTAAAGCATATACTCTTTTCAAATAAGGTAGACATAACATGTCTATACAACTCATGTTCATGAAGTCCTTTGCATACAAACACTCTTACTTGAAGAGATTTTTATTCTTGCCAATTCTTCCCATTTGGAATGGGCTCTGTTGCTTCCTCTCCACACTCTCCTGGCCTTTGTTAATATGAATGCACAGACCACACCGCTCCTATTACCAGATTTGTCCTCTGTTAGCATTATTAGCAATCAATTTTGAGCATCTGCATGTGCAGTTACCCAGAAACAGTAGACACTGACAAAGATACTGGTTACGGTTGCTCAGCAATTAAGGTTCTGGCTGAATCATTGAAAGGTGGCTGTGTCATATTACACCACTGCTGATCAAGAGCTTTAAGTATGGATCTAATGAATCATTACCCACAGTGTGATACAATTCCTCAAACTGTGTTCATGGTATGATTTTTGTTCCCGATTTTTAACTGAATAAAATTTGAAAAAATAAGGACAATAAAGTATTTATGATCTTTTATTAATTTCAAAAATCAATGTCATGTTATTTTTGGAGGTAGCAAAAATGTCAAAATAATGGATTCTTGAAGACATTTTTCCTGTTTAAACTGAATATTGATTTATATGTAAAAAAAAAAATTGATGTGAATCGTTTCCCTAAATAAAATGGATTATAATTTTTTCATTCTGAATTGTTACATCCCTACACTTAACTTATGTTTTTTAACTTATACTTTGTAATCAAGTATTCTATTGCTTATTCCAGTGATTAATTTAGTAACTGGAAAATAATTTTTGCTTTAATAAAGAGCAAAAATAAATACATATGAGAGAAAAAAATAAGATGTCTTAAAACAAACTGCAGTATATATCACAGTTTAAAGAGAATATTTATAAATGGCAAACACAAATAAATCAATATTTTATTCCACTGTATGTTTGTTTGCAACAACCTTGGCTTGACAAACCGTACAGTGTTCAGTCTGTTGTATTTTGCGAACATGGTTCATTTGATTGGCAGTTTCTTTTGGTGCCTGTTCTTCTCTTCATTCTCCATCTGTTCTCATCTATTTCACCATATTCAGAAACTATCTGTACCTCATCTGAATGACCCTCCATCGCTTGATACCTGCTAAGTGATGAGTTATTGTGATCTTCTTTTTACGGTTGGTATAAGGGATATAACTTTGTAAAGAGAATCTTTTTTTAGGTTTTGATATTTTTCTTTTGCCAGCTGGTTTCAAAACGGCTCAGCAGAGTCATATGACTTCACATTAATTTCTGTTTGTCATGGTTAAAATTACACTGTAGGTTACATTCAGTGTCTTTTCATTGCTCTTGCTGGAATCAAACTGTGTTAGGGTTATTTGTGCTTGATGGTGGTGTGCTTCTGGTGGGCTGATTGATAGTTATTATTGCCAGTTATTACTGATAATTAAATTAGCAATGGTCACATTTCCTGTTAATCACGTGCAGCTGTGTGCATGGGGTGCATACTTGGAACTGGAATCAAAAACATCCAATCAAAAACTCCATAGTATCAGATTGTTTTGGATTTAGGCTGCTTTTAAAGCTGTAAAATATGAATTTAATAATTTGAATAAAGTTTTATTTGTCAAGTTTTAAATTAACATCATTTCAATTTGGGTAGGCTTTGTCTGTCTTGATTTTATGCATTCAGTATCACCCAAATTAAAGCTTTAGAAATGTTTCCATTTTGTAATTGTTGACTCTCTGAAATTAAGTGATCCGAGTTCAAGTCTCAATTGAACTTGATGCTTATTCTTTATGGAAAGGAAGAGGTTGAGTTTAAATCCCAGCTCTGCCATGACACCACTGAGCAAGGCCCTTTATCCTTTATTCTATTTTAGTTATTTATACCATCACTGACTGATGTGTCTGCAAGTAAGTTGGCAAGTGGATTGGTACGAAACGTTATTTGTTTTTAAATATGTTAATAACTCCACTAATGATTTCAAAAAGAGTACAAATAGAGACTGCACCTCCATTTAAGCAGGCATAGCAGTGGGATTTTCCACTGCATACCAGCATGGCAAGGCTGAACTCCCTGTTAAAATCTCTGTGCTGCAGATTGGCTGAACACAACCCTAGCCACTAGGATGTTCAAAGTAGTCTGAAGTGCCCTAAAAACTATGCCAAATGAATAATGCAGAACACGATCCACTATGGCCTCCCCTTACAAAAGCAACCAAAATATTGACACACGCTAAACTGATTTTATTAAATAAAGCTTGAAGGCATGTGCAAGAAGATCCTGGCTCAAATGACATTTTTTGCACTCTGGATTCTCAAAGCTTTGGTTTCACAAAAATAGCACACGTCATAAAAATTGCAATGCGAAACACACAACAAAACACTTTAAGTAATTACTTTAAATGACAAATGCTTCAAATGTAAAAATGGATATATACACATAATACACATATACACACAAAAAGAACACATGAAATTAAAATAAATACCATAAATTCAACAAGAATTGTTATACGTTTTACATAATTTACAAAATCTATCTGTCTGTCCAGTCTAGTCAGTCCTATCCCAACTGAAATGAACACCTAACCTACTTGTTGTGTCTTGTATGTAGCTATTCTGCAAAACAAATTTTCACAGTCTAGCCACATCCAGTTGGGCCAAGCTGAAAATTGAACTTTCACTTCAGACTTATGTGCACTACACTAAAATGTCACATCAAGATTATCATGACCAAAATAATCACGATTATCGATATCACAATATTTTTCAAATGTATAAACATACAGTTAGGTCCATATATATTTGGACAGAGACAACATTTTTCAAATTTTGGTTCTATACATTACCACAATGAATTTTGAACAAAACAATTCAGATGCAGTTGAAGTTCAGACTTTCAGCT
>JAYDZF010000020.1:6718168-6735883 GCA_034509105.1 Microcambeva barbata | reverse complement strand
GGTCATGTGGCCCTCCAATGGTCATGCTGAAAAAAATGTGGCCCTCTCCATCATGGAAGTTGCCCATCCCTGATATAGATACTAGGATTGCTATGATTTATCTTTAACTGCCTTATGCCAAGTTCAAACTCCACAACTTTCAGGCCTATCCAGTAGTCTTTTGGTTTTGTGTAGTGAGACCCCCTACCACCAGGAGGAATCGCATATGAGTCTAGTTTCCCAAACTATGTTTTGTTACAAACTCATATGTGAGAAGTAAAAAGGAACATAATGATGCAATGTCCAAAAATGCACGTCAACAATGAGGAAGGATTGAGTTCTTTTGTGCTGATGTGCAGCATAAAATCAAAAGAAAACAAAAGAAAGAAATAGTTTGAGTTAATTTGACTATGTGACCAGCAGGCATAGTCTATAAAAATGAAAGATCAGTGTAAAAGCTAATTTACCAATCTGACAGGCTATGACTCCTGCCAGATCTACACTAGAAGGCATTTTTAAAGTCCGTTAACCTTCCTAGGTCTTAAACAGTTAAACAAAAACACATTATTATTGAATATTTAATTTTACAGGTTAAAACTACTTATACTGTCAAAGATTTTAATACTAAACTTAACCCAGCTTATATTAATTACAGTCATGGCCGAATTTTTTCCAGAAAATGAAGTATTTCTCCCAGAAAATTATTGCAATTACACGTTTTGTTATACACATGTTTATTTCCTTTGTATGTATTGGAACAACAGAGGGGAAAAGGCAAATTTTACATAATTTTACACAAAACTAAAAAAAAATGGGCCGGACAAAATTATTGGCACCCTTTCAAAATTATGGGTAAATAACTTTGTTTCAAGCATGTGATGCTCATTCAAACTCACCTGAAACCAGATAAAAAGGAGAGAAGTTGACTCAATCTTTGCATTGTGTGTATGTGTATGCCACACTAAGCATGGAGAACAGAAAGAGCAGGACTTGAGGAGGACTTGAGAACCAAAATTGTGGAAAAATATCAACAATCTCAAGGTTACAAGTCCATCTCCAGAGATCTTGATGTTCCTTTGTCCATGGTGCGCAACATAATCAAGAAGTTTACAACCCATGGCACTGTAGCTAATCTCCCTGGACGTGGACGGAGGAGAAAAATTGATAAAAGGTTGCAACACAGGATAGTCCAGATGGTGGATAAGCAGCCCCAATCAAGTTCCAAAGAAATTCTCGAACTATCTTTCGACATTTGAATGAAATGAAATGCTATGGCAGGAGACCCAGGAGGACCCCACTGCTGACACAGAGACATAAAAAAAGCTAGACTGCAGTTTGCCAAAATGTATCCTTCTGGGAAAACATCTTGTGGACAGATGAGGCCAAGATGGAGCTTTTTGGTAAAGCACATCATTCTACTGTTTACTGAAAACAGAATGAGGCCTACAAAGAAAAGAACACAGTACCTACAGTTAAATATGCTAGAGGTTCAAAGATGTTTTGGGGTTGTTATTAAGTTGAGGGTGCCAATAATTTTGTCTGACCCATTTTTTGAGTTTTGTGTGAAATTCTGTCATTTGCATTTTTTCCTGTTTTTTGTGTTGTTCCTATACACACTAATGATATAAACATGTGTATAACAAAACGTGTGATTGCAATAATTTTCTGGGAGGGAAAAAAAATCAGGGGTGCCAACACTCAAATACTTATGGGAATTATCAATTTGTGTTTATTTCCAGCAGCGTATGCAATTTAAATTTACAAGCATCATTTGTTTTGACTTAACATATGACTAAAACATACATTGTCATATGATGAAGTATTAAATATTTTTAAAAATATGTGACTGTGCTCTGAAAAAGAAACCAAATGCTGAAATAGGAACCACTGGCAATTTTCAGGATATAAATAATATTAGGGTTTCCTGTGAATTACAGTAGAGTGAATTACAAACCAACTCTCTGCATAGCTTTCAGTTCAAATACATCAGCTTTAGGAAATAAACATTGGTGCTTTTGTGGGTTAGCCAATGTACATGAAAAGAAAATTAACTATAATAGTATATTTAGTGAGAAATTGTGCTTTTGATGACCGTTAGAGGTGTTTTTGTCTCTTTTATCTAGCCTGTGGAGGACAGGAGGAGAGTGAGAGCCATCCTTCCATACACCAAAGTCCCAGATACAGATGAGATCAGGTATACATTCTTTAGTCATCCATAAGGAGCTCTGACGTGTATGAAATATATGGTCCCTTTTTTCAAGTCTGCCTGTTCTCCCCTGCCTGTGGATTTCCTTCAGGAACTCTGGTTTCATCCCACACTCTGAGGGATTGCAAGTGAGATGAATCTGAAATACAAAATTATCCAATGACTGTGATTAGCATTACAATTTAGAAAGATAAGTCTTGTGTGAACAGAAATGACCTGTTCTGTCTTGTATATAACCAGTGTGGAAACTGTGTCATTGTCAAAATATCAGTGGTTCTGATATGTTTTAACTGACCAGCCCAAATTTGCAAATAAATACACTTTTTATACACCTTTATACAAACAAGCCATCAATAATAATTAACCTCTGCCTCTGTACTTGGTTTGCACACATGTGATTCATTTGCATGATTTTGTTGTTTGTAACCCGAAATTTGTTCATACATCAAATCAAAACAAATAGTTTTTATGGAAACCATTTGTAACTTAAGGTTCCACGGTAGTTCCTGTTGTATTTTAAGGAAAACACACCTAAATATTTTGATTGTTTGTGTTAGTTTCCTTCAAGGAGACATGTTTATTGTTCACAATGAACTTGAAGATGGCTGGATGTGGGTGACCAATGTAAGAACAGAAGAGCAGGGTCTCATAGTGGAAGATCTGGTAAAGGAGGTGGTAAGTGCCTGCCTCTCTCTCACCTAATGACGACAGTCTCACAAGCTGTCTAATATCAGCCACTTCTGATTGATTATGAGAGTGCCTGTAAAGACTGGGTCAAGGCTCATGCAGTGCTGTCACTTGAAGTGCTTTTCATGGGATTAATGACTGCCTCTGTTTTGCAGGGACGAGAGGAGGATCCCCATGAGGGTAAAATGTAAGCCAGCACAATGTTTTATGTTGTCTCAATTTATGAGAAGACTACAAACAGTCTAACCACAGTCAGAGTATAACACATTGTTGATTTTTTACAGTCTCAATTACAGGATCTGTTTCTGTACCCATACATAATTCGTACCATACTATAAGGCGCATGCTAAAACATACGGTCTACAAAAAGGTAGCAGTATTACCCTTAACTCCGGCCGTCCCCTATTTCCGACCACTTTCAAATATGGTGCGCTTCTGTGCTCTCTCTTCGAAGTTCCCACCTTAATAGGGCTTTTAAATGTCATTCTTGCAAAAAATCACATATCTAAACAATATTTAAGTATCGCTAACAATTTTGTAACTCTGCGTGTGCAAAACTGCATGTAGATCATATCACATTTCCGATTTGCGATGGATCTTTCATTCGGTGTATAAATCAGTTTAGCAGTTAGCTTAACTCTCTCTCCGAGTGTAAACATCTACCGTTATTGTATCCTGATGTGTAGAGAGTACGGAGGCCAACACAGGACTAATTTAATCTCATTGTAGATCACTGAAAACCACTGTGTTAGGAACAGTGCGGATATATGCTTACTTGTGACATGCAAACATTAATAAGTGTTTTTCAACCCGGGTCCTGGATGCCCACTGCCATTCACATTTTAGTGTTTTTTCAGTTTAATACATCAACTCAAGAATAGACAGTTTATCAGTTAATTAGCTGATGAATTAGATCAGATGCTTTGGGAGAACCTTGTTAGCACCAAAAAGTGTAAAGGTGTTCATGGTGTACTAAAAAGGTACACCATGACTTCCGAGCCATAGATTCATTTATGTTGATTTTTTTTGCAGCTGCTCTATTCCCATTTACAACCGTGTAACTGATCTCTTCACTGGTGCAATTTTCGGGGGACTTTAGACCAACAAATGTTGTTTTGCAGCATATCGGTATCATACCTACTGGAGGAGTGGAGAAGGTAAACGTACGTACTGTACGTATTACGTAATGTTCTCTGATGGATTTATCGCTGCCAGCGTACATAGTGTACGTATTACGTCCCTATGTCATTGAAAAATGGTCCAACAGTCAATCAAGTAAAGCCCTTACCAAAGTCGCACAACAACACTTTTACAGATTTCAGAACTCCGTGCACACATAAGGCGCACAACCAATTTTTGAGAAAATTTAAGGTTCTTAGGTGCGCCTTATAGTGCAAAAAATACGGTATAAGGAATTTAGAGCTATGGGAATATGGGAATTTTTTTTTTAATTTAGAATACTCTTTTCAGCTCAGTTGCTGTTTACACCTTCTCGGATGTGTGCACAGTCCTTGAGGGCTCCTTTTCACCCAAGCTCAGGCACAGGATTGTAAAACAAAAAAATAATAGCCTAGGTTTTGGGTAAAGGACCCAGGCCTTGTGATCGATTGGTGTCCATTTTTGGTTGCCTTACTGCATTGGGCTTAGTGAGTCCATCCTGACCAAGATAAAGCAGTGGTAACATATCAAATAAAAAATGCTTTAAATAAAAAATTGTTTTATTTAAAAAAATACAAAAGAGAAGCAGGTAAATAGATCTTTGAATACAAACAATGTACAACAGTGGCTCCAATTCCCTGTCATGTATCAATGGACAACTGATCTACAGGACAGGAGTCATGTAGTGACAAGCTATTAACTTATTCACATTATGCATATGCTTAGACCAGGGGTCAGCAACCCATGGCCCCTTGTTTTTGCTGAACAAAGGGAAGGGAACTGCGGTAAGGTTCAACATATGTTTAATCTCATGAATAAACATTGTGGACAAACCAGTCCTGCGTGTTCGTTGATGCAAAATAAATGAGGTTCACACAGAGAAAAAGATGAACAATTAAGTTATTTATTTAAACAGAATTCTGGAGAGAACAGTACAAACAATACGTCACCACCTATACTTAGCTGTTCTCCGACCTCCCCCTCATCTGACTCCATTAATATACCGATGCTGCAAGGGCCGCCCTTGCCGCCCTCCCCTTTGCTACTTAGTGTCTGTTCTTTACTGTTGTTATGCTGGTTGCTGGGCACGATATATTTATTTAAAAATAAATTTTAAAAATATTTAGGTCTGGTGAGAGTGACCGTTATCAGTGTTCTCCAAATAAGGGGGTTGTTTTTCTGTCTGTCTTCAGATGTTGCTCAGTGGCAAATTCCCTGTTGTCTCGAGTACTTCTGCTCTCAATCATCTTAATATGTTCTGTTATCTGTTAAGTTATAGTTAATATTCAATAAAGATAAATATAATTAGCAATACCCCTGAAATGAATATATAGAATATATTTTTCCAACAACATACATTTTTATGTCTATTTGTACAAATGTTTAATTAAACCACAGATCAAGCTTCCACACCAGCTAAAGGGAGTGTCATAGAACTAACAAGAACAACTATTTTTAATATATATATATATTAACCTCTAAAATTGAGTTTATAGTAAACTATGTTTTCAGATACTCATTAATGTTCCTCATTACAAAGAAAAGTTTTTTTTTTCTAATACTTTTGTTTGTTTTACAAAAAGGATGGTAATCAGTAACAGTAACGTTTATTGGCTTGACCCTGCATGCATTGGTAGAGAAGCACTGAATCTGACTTTACAGGAACTCTTTCTCGATAAACTGCTAAAATCAGTGTGCCAAGGCCACCACACAAAGCAGTTTTACAGAGTTTAGGATCACCAGACCAAGAACCAAAAAAAACATTGAGCAAGCCAAAAACTGTTGAGCAAGCCAAGGGCGACTGTGGCAAGGAAAAAAACTACAACAACTAAAATTACATACATGTATATATAGGAGCTCCTAATTAATCGGTCCAGTTTCTGAAATAGTCCGTTGTGGGTTTTGGAAGTTCTATGAGCACCATGCCTGGCCCCATCTCATCTATCAGGAGCAGCAGTTGTTGGCATGTCAGTCGGGATGTGCAGGCTCGGGAGGTGATTTCCAAGTGTAAACAGAGATTAGAGAGAAGCTTTTGACTCTGGTGCCTCCTAACTATTACAGCATAACTTAAAGGGGAGAGCAAGCAGGTAGCAAAGTCATGAAGGCTTTCACAAGACATCAGCGACCACATCACCTGCTGTCATCAAACCAGAGAGATCAGACAAGAGAAACAGCGACAGCAACCCAATAACCCTGATCATCACAAGTTTCTATGACCAAGAACCTCCAAGCTCTGCTCCTTTGTCTATATATGGGTGGACAGCCCCAGCCCTGGAGGTAAAATCAGAAGCAGCCAAAAGCAAACATGTAGGAGCAGGAATCCAACAAACATGAGAGCATCAGACCGTCCAGACACCAGGACCGGAACCACATACCCCTAGCTTGCAGGCTTAGTCAAATGCCTGAGTAAATACATGTTTTTAACCTAGACTTAAACATTGACACTGTGTCAGACCCCCGAACACAGGTTGGAAGGTTATTCCAAAGTTGGGGAGATTTGTAAGAAAATGCTCTTCCACCTGCAGTGATCTTTTTGATTCTAGGAACTATAAGTAGCCTTGCATCTTGTGAACGAAGGGAGTGTGCTGGACTGTAGTGCTGAATAAGCTCAGTCAGATACTGAGTAGCAAGACCATTCAGCGCTTTATAGGTTAGCAAAAGTGTTTTATAGATAGCAAAAGTGTTTTATGTTTAATGCGAAATTTAACAGGTAGCAAGTGTAGAAATAATAGAACGTGGGGTAATATGATCAAACTTTTTAGTTATAGTTAGCACTCGTGTTGATGCATTTTGAACCAACTGAGGCTTTTTTATGGATCTACCACAGCATCCAGTTAGAACAGCATTACAATAATCTAATCGAGAAGTTATAAATGCATTTTTCAGCATCATCCACAGAGAGTATATTCCTTATTTTAGAGAGATTATGTAAATGAAAGAAAGCAACTCTTCTCATATTATCAATGTGAGTATCAAAAGAGAGATCTGAATCTATTGTCACACTTAATTTTTTTTTACACCTGAGCTGGGAGTTACAGAGTTTAACACCAGGTTAGATAACTTTTATCTTGCTATCTTAGGTCCTACAAGTAATACCTCTGTTTTGTCTGAATTAAGTAGATGAAAGTTACAGGACATCTAGTTTTTTAATATCGTTTACACAATCTTCAAGCTTATTGATTGTGTTTGTCGTTAGGATTGGCTGATATATACAACTGTGTGTCATCTGCATAACAGTGAAAATTAATGCCGTATTTACAAATTATTTCTCGTAAAGGAAGCATATAGACTGTAAATAAGAGAGAGCACAAAACTGACCCGTGTGTAACACCATATTTCACATTTGCAGTTTCTGAGCATTTATTATTAACATGGACAATTTGAGAACCAAGAGAGAGTAACTCCTTTAAGACATACTATATTTTCTAGTTTATCAAGTAAAATGTTATGATCTAGTAAAACCAGAAAAGAAACACACACATCATAATTGGACATTAATAAGTCATTTATTAGTGCTGTTTCAGTACTGTGGTTGGGTCTAAAGCTTGACTGAAAATTTTCATGAATACTGTTTTCATGTAAATAAGAACATAGCTGTTTGGAAACTACTTTTTCTTGTCATTAAAGAATTTAAAAAACTCCTCGCTGGTACATTCTGGTGGTATATTAATTTCCGTTTCACCAGCATTTTTGGTTAGTTTACATAGTTGGTTAGAATTAAATCTAACATATGTTTAAAGTAGTGAGTGGGTCCTGTTACATTTTGGGTAATACCTATAGATTGTACAATAGAATAAAATTTTAAGAGGATCAGACTTATTTTCATAATGAATGTTGAATTCTCCAACAATTAAGGCCTGTTCTGTTGATAAGACTAGTTTGGAAAGAAAATCTGTAAATTTAATGCTTTGTCCATCAGTTTAACATTCAGTCACATTCACCACAGTTTCAATATTGTTACACCATAGTAAAACTAAATAATGAGTCTGTTTTAATTTTTTTAAATCACACTTGCAGACATTTTAACCAATGTATTTACAGGTGATGCTGTACTACAAAAACTGTTTTTACTATGGCTCCTTTGATACTAAAGGTTGCCGACCCCTGGGTTAGACTGACCGGAAATCTTGATGTTTTATAAAATATATAAAATGTCATAAACTAAATAATTATTCATATTGACTAATTTTACATCAGATACCTGATTTATTATTTGCATCTCATTTCCTTCCTTTTGTTGTAGCTGGTACCATGGGAAAATCAGCAAACAAGAAGCATACAATCTACTAATGACAGGTATATACGTTTAATGTTGTTTTACATTTCTTTCGAAGTGTGTTGGGCCTTTAATTTAAACCATACAGGAAATTTTGTGGGTGCTCAGTAAATAAAACATTCCCAAAATTGCTATTAGGGCTGTAAAAAATCAAACATGCCCTGAGGTATATAGACGTTCCATTCCACATCCATGAACACATACAGTCTTAGACTTTTTTGTGGGTGCTTGCTCATGATGTAAGAGCATCTGTAAACAAAAGGTTTTGGCCTATTGGTTGTGTTCCTCTTAGGGTGGTCATTAGTGTTGACATCAGGACTTTATGTAAAGGTTTACATTAAACAAGATCGTTACCCAACCCGACGTATGTGTAACCGATTGCAGTGATGTTGAAAGTAATCTCATAGTCTGTTTTCTGCCAGACACAATTCCATGTGGTGCTGCATGTGAATGTAATGTAATGCTTCCAGCTTCTGTACCATCTTTTGACGCTTAAGAGTATGTTACGAACATCAGATTTCTTCCTAAATTCACTGAGATTTTCCTTAAATGAACAGGTAACCCAGTAGGTTTGCACCAAGAAGATGCAATGCTCAGTAAGGTGCACCAATATCCTGCTAAGTGTTCGAATGACTTAGCGAATGGGTCATGACGACTGTCCAACCCTACCTTGCTGCGCTGAAACAGGGGCATCCTTGTTTGTTTGAAGCTAATATACTGAAAAACAGGGTTGCCATACTGCAACATTGGTTTCCTGCCAAAAATGTTTTCATATTGCTGGAAAGACAGGCTAAGTATATAATGTAATAATTTTTAAATAATAAACCAGTTGACCACAATTGCCGACAAAGTATTATCTGCATATTGTTTGGAAGCTGGGGTCAGAGTGCAGGGTGAGGTGTTGTACAGGTCTCCTGGATCAGACAGGGTAAAGTCTTGCTCAAGGACCCAACAGTGCCTACATAGCAGAGCCTGGATTTGAACCGCCAATCTCTGGTTGATAGTCCAAAGCTTTACTGACTAGACTACCAGCATGCCTGAACTTGAACAGATAAGTAATTTACAATAGGGCTTTACAATAGATAGTGTCACAAAGCACCTTCACAGAGTTTAGAATCACCATACCAAAATCCCTGTTGAGCAAGTCGAGGGAGACTTGTGGCAAGGAATAACCCCCTAAAATAAACAGAGAAACCGGTCTCAGCGGGGATCCTTTTTTTGGTTGGTAAAATATTTCTTCTTGCATGCCTTTTATGCAGCCTAACCACTTTTAAAAGTGCTTTGTATATAGGAGACACAACCCAAATTTTCCTGCCAATTTCGAAGTAAACCACACCAATCTGGCAACACATGGTTGGACCTCTAGTTACTACATAATATTCAGGGCCTCTATCAAGTGAATCTTTCTTTACAAGCTCACCCAAAAAAATAACAAACCCTTTAAAACATGTTTTATTCATAGCTCTTCATTGTCAGCGTTTGTAAATTGTGCGTCCATAAAAGCATGCTGATAAAAGGTCGGCAAAGTTCTCTTATTAACCAGGTTTCCATCCAATTGTTTCACAAGTATAAAACGCATTTAAGAAATATTGACAAAAATGTTGCATTTCCATGTAATACAGTTTTGCGGAAAAAAACTTTAGATTAGAAAGATGGAGAGATCATCTTTCCACATTCTCTTCGCATCTGAATACTTTTCCAAGGCACTGCAAATGTTGTATTGCTGCATAGCAAGTGCTTCATGTAACACACTTTTCCTTGTATCTCCCACTAGTGGGCCAGGTGTGCAGCTTTCTGGTGCGGCCATCAGACAACACGCCAGGAGATTATTCGCTCTTTTTCCGCACCAATGAAAACATCCAACGGTTCAAGATTTGCCCCACCCCCAGTAACCAGTACATGATGGGCGGGAGGTACTACAACAGGTGTGTCTTGGGCAGGGGTGGGCAAACTTTTTGGCTCTAGGGCCACAGTGACGTTTAGAAACTTACAGATGGGCCGATGGGTAGGTAAGGGGGCTGGCTTAAAACTAAAATGGATTACATGTGAAACTCGTGAAGACTGCCCACCTACCTTATTCAGTTTCACTAGGTATGGTGTTGCATTCTTTTTGCTCATGTATGGAGGTCTTGGGGCTCGAATAGAGTCGTCACATTGAAACCTTTATTTTCATAATTAAATGATTTTTCTATAAAATATAAATAAATAAATTGCCAGACTCATCCAAATATGTGTGCTTACACATTCCTGAATGTGATTTTAATGTTAATTTTAATATAAATTTAAATTAATAATTTTAATTTAATTAAATGGTTTCCTGACATAAATATTTTTAATCTATTTTTAAGCACCCCTCTACCATCTTATCATATTCAGTTATCTAATTGCATTACACATCCTCCACTGTGAGAGCTGTGACCAACATGCACTCAGTACACTCAATGTATCTGAAGATGCTTTATAAACATTACTTTACCAGAAATTTAACTTGAATGGACGATCATGTTTTAATAGTGTGCCACAGGCTATTCTTTTATTTATTTTTAGTAAACAATTTGTGTTAGTAATTTTTATTTACCATTTGTTGTTCAGTCATATTAGACAGATCTGACTGTTTCTGCTATGGTTTTTTGGCAGTGTTGATGAAATCATAGAGCATTATAGAAAAGAGCAGATTGTCGAAGGTTACACCCTAAAAGATCCAGTTTCAGTCCAGGTATGTAAAAACTATAGTGGCTTTCTCTTGTAGGCCTGTTTTTTGTTTTGTTTTTTTTGTTGTGATAAATTTCATTATTGCATGTTTTCTAGCAACAAGAACAAGTACTCTCTGACACAGCAATGGGCCGAGAAATTTACAAGACTATTCGCAGAAAAACAAAAGATACTTTCTACAAAAACATTATTAAGAAAGGATATCTCCTGTTCAACAAAGGTACAGATTTTTAAAAATAATTTAGATCGGATTTGATGGTTATTGCATACGTATATAGATTTTTCTCACACTTTCCACACCAAACGTAGCCAAGCACAAAACGCTTGTGAATTGTTCCGTGTGTTCATGAAGTCGTAGCAGCTGATGTTTGGAATTAAGCAAGCAAACAAACTGACCACTGTGAGGTCTTATATAGACAGATGTGTGCCTTTCCTAATCCAGTCCAATCAGTTTAATTAAACACAACTGGACTCCAATGAAGGAGTGGAACTATCTCAAGGAGGACCAGAAGAAGATGGATGGCATGTGAGTTAAATATGAGTGTCACAGCAAAGGGTCTGAAGTATGAACATGTGATATTTCAGTTTTTTTAAATAAATTAGCAAAAGTTTTTATGTCAAGATACATTTATGATAAATAAAATTAACTTTTTGATTTTAGCAAATGGCTGCAATGAAACAAAGAATCTAAACTAATAACGTAAGTGGGTCTGAATACTTTCCATACCCAGTGTTTATAAAGGACTCTCAAACCATAAGAAACAGAATTCTTGACATTTTTTACCAGTTTTGATACAAAGTGTCATGTGTGGAGGAAACCAGGTACAGCACATAACCTGGCCAATACCATCCATACAGTGAAGCATGGTGGTGGCAGCATAATGATGTCAGCAGAAACTGGGAAACTACTATGTGGACTGCCCTCTTCAGATTACCACACAGATTTTCACATTCAGATTTGTTTTCAGTTTGTCATTTTTGGTTGTTTTGGATGTTTGCTTTGGCTCATTGTGATACTGAAAAATGAGGTGCCAACATCAACTGGTATTTGGAACTGTTCAAAATTTTGTCCACCTTGACTAAGGCCCTAGTACCATCTGAAGGAAAACAGCCCCAAAGCATGAAATTTAGCCAGGCTTGTTTTCACTGTGTTCCATGGTGTAGATCTAATGCCTTGGAAATTCTTTTGACTCTACCTCAGACTGATGCCTTTTGACAGTGAGATTCATCTGATGCTTTGCTCTAAGACACAACTAAGAAGAAAGACTAGAACTACTGAACTTATTTTAGGTGAATCAGAGGAACTTTAAATGATGGCAGGTCTACTGATGATGATGTTTAATGATTCCTATTTAACATGAGTTTATATGTGATTGGTGTGCACATTTATGCAACCACTTTTTTTACTTCTTCTCCTTAAAAGATTTCAGTCAGTTTTTCAATTGAGAACAGGTTATAGGTCACATTAAAGGTGGAAAAAACTTTGTATGTGTACACGTTTTATATCCACTTTATATTTATTTATTTTAACACAAAATGTGAATCCAGCATTTTTTACATAGTCTATACCTACCTCAGAAATAAAACATTCTATTAAATGAATTAAACATAATCACTAGTGCTGGTCCTAGATATTCGGATATTGACATTTTCAGCATTTAGCAGACACCTTTATCCAAAGCAGAACAGTTACAGTACACTGTCTGAGCAATGAGGGTTAAGGGCATTGCTCAAGGGCCCAACAGCAGCAACCTAACAATGGTGAGGTTTGAACCGGCATTTTTCAGATAACCAGTCCCATACCCAAACCACTAGGATACGATAGGCCCCACTCATACTTCATTTCAGGTTAATGGCTGGATAAGAGAGACAAAATGCTGAAAAGCTATGCTGTTGGGAAGGTTGGCCCAAATAATTTTTTTTTATTATAATCACAGATCACTTTGTTGACATTAATTTTGTTTCTAAAATGAAATAGCAAAATGAAACTGCTGTCATAATCTGGCTTCAATTTCTTGTTTTAAAAAATTGTTATACCAGAATCATGAATCTTAATTTATAAATTTTAATATGGAAGTGCCTAAAATAACTTGAGGCAAGCTGTGACCTACTGGTTAAGGTACTGGATGAGTACTAAGAAGTTAGATGGTTTAAACCCTACCTCTGTGGGCCTTGATTGCTCACACTGTAACTGTAATTTCCTAAACTAAGTCGCTTTGGATAAAGGTGTCTGCTAAATGAAAAAAAATATTATTATAACAGAAAGCCTTTCAAAAACTGCTGTCAGTCGGTGTACAATTATTCCAGACAGTTCTAGCATGCAGTCCACTAAAATGGTTCTAAGTGGGTAATTCTTTTGCTCCTCCAGCCAAAGGAAAGCGCTGGAAACCTCTCTACTTCATCCTGGAGGGCAACAATGCTCATCTCATCTACTTTGACAGTGAGAAGCGAGCCACCAAACCCAAAGGTCTAATCGATCTTAGCACATGCTCGGTTTATGGAGTGCATGTCAGTCTGTTTGGCAGGTAACCTACATGGGCCTTCTCAATCTTCTGACCATTTGATCATCACAAATCTTTATTCGCAGTCAAACACGAGGTGCCGAATAGAAAACTGAGACATTTTTGTTTTCATGCAGGCCAAACTGTTTCCAGATTGTGGACCAGCACTTCAGTGAAGAGCAGGGTATTTTCTACTTTGAGGGAGACTCAGCTATGCAAGCCCTGGTATGTTCTAATAGTACATCTGTTAATTCTGCTTAATAAAGTTATTGGGAGCCTGACCAAATTACTAAATTCTCAGGACTGGGTGAAGTGCCTTCAAACCATTTGCAGTAACCTAAGGAAGCCCACACAGGTCTCATCAAGCAAGCGTCTACGACAGGTAATAAATACATTTTGTATATCACAAAAGTATCAATTCTACAGTGTTAAATAGAACTGACTCTATGACTGCTTAGGGTTAGTGGTGTAATAATGTAATCAAGTCCTAAAGTATCAAGTGCCATTATTTCAGAGAAGAATTGGCTTCACCTTAAAAACTGCTTAAAACTGCTTCATTAAGCATCTGCTTGCAGGAACATAGAGCTTCTGAGTAAATGAACTGCTAGTTTCTAAGCCTCAACTCCCGCCTCTGCCCCTGAATTAGCTGCACTGATTGGTTGATAAGACAGCTGCCGCTCCATAATCACTGTGATTGATTTGCTGCTTTCCAGCCAAACCTACAAGTAGAACATCAGTCTATTCACTGATTCTAGGTGTTTAAACTAAGATAGGAATTTATAGGTATTTTTGATTAAGGCTTTTTTCTTGAAACGTAACCCCCACAAAAATCAGGGGTTTACTGTACATTTATTCATTAATGTTCCAGTCCTTGACTGAATTTCCCCTACTCCCACCGACATTTAATTTCTGTATGTAGATGCCCAACCGACTGATTGCAGAGGGAGGGTTTTGCTATAATTTACACCAGATTTGTTCATTCTTGTGCAAAATGTTTATTCCTCTCTTTTAGGTGAGCAGCTTAGTGCTTTACGTGGAAGAGGCCCATAAACTTCCCATCAAGTATTTCACCAACCCTTATTGCAACATCTACTTGAACAGTGTTCAGGTAGCTAAGACCCACCCAAGGGAGGGCCAGAACCCTGTCTTTACAGAGGAGTTCATCTTCGAGTGAGTACACTGAGGTTGAGAGGGCTCTGTCAATTGTTTTTGTTCAAATCAGCAATAAACCTCATTTAAAATTTTTTATTTATTTATTTTTTTAGGGAAAACAAAAATATTACATGTCCGGCCCTTAAAATAGCAGCACAAAACACAAAAAGAACGCTACATAAATACCTTAAATACAAAATGTTTTAAATTTAACAAAATTGCACAGATCTTGCTGTTGAAAAAGAACGCTTTAAATGAACATCTTAACCCCTTTGTGCAGAGGTACCCATCGTGCATGTATAATCATTTAACTCTTAAATGTGTTGTATTCTCATAGCACAGTCAACTCATACTTTGAGTACTTGTACTGCTATGTGCATACTAATTTTCAGCCTTTTTCACACACAAAAAAGAATACTACTCAAACCATGCTTTCTGGTAGTGCCATACAAATGCCGCTCCGTCATATTATTTGTGTTTTAAACATATTTATAATGCTCCCTCTGGTGCTCATAAAAGGCGAGCAACAAGGCTACTTGTTTGCTGTGAGATGCATTTGCCAGGGTCTGCCATATCCCTAACACAACACTTGGTCCCCGACTTCATATAGAACGGACGTTGGAGTGACCCACTCCAATCAGTTAGCTCTTTAGAGATCCATAGAAAGTGGTGACTCCGGGTCAATTGAGTGACAACAACATCTGTTGGTTAAGTATGTTGTTCCTATAGCAATGGTGCTTACTTGCTGGAGATCTGTGGCTCTGAGCACCCCCTTGTTGGGCGGGGAGTAGGAATCAATTATACATTTTTAGCCATTAGCAGATGCTTTTGTACAAAGTGAACTGAACACATTTTTGTGCAATTGAGGGTTGGGGCATTGCCCCCTAGTGTTCACTAGTGTGTATATGTGTGTTTCACTGCACGGATTGGGTTAAAATGCGGAGAACAAAATTCACTGCAAAGTGATTAAGAAAGTATACTAAAAAAATAATAATAACCAGCTCTGGAAAACTGGCATCCCTAGTCGGTTTAAGAATTTCCATAGCCAGCTCAGGTTTTTTCCATCAGTTTAATTAAAAATGTCATTTTAAAGCAAATTAGGCATGTTACTTTTAGGTTAATTCATGATTATTTATTTTCAGTAGCTACAATAATGTGAATTCTTCAAGTCAAATTTATTTGTGTAGCGCTTTTTACAATAAACATCATCACAAACCAGCTTTACAGAATTTAGGACCACCAGACCAAGAACCAAAAACACCCTGTTGAGCAAGCCAGTGGGCATAGGCAAGGAAAAACTCCCTAAAATTACAGGAAGAAACCTTGGAGGAACCAGAGCAGAGGCCCATCCTTCATGGGTGGACTGGAGAATATTATACAGGCTCGGGAGTCTTCCATCAGAAGTATCACGAAGTGAAACAGCAGAAAATGTAGCTAAAAAGTGAAATCTTCAAATGTAAACAGAGTAGAGAGAAGCTTCTGACTATGGGGGGGAGTTGCTGGGAAATTCCTCAATCCGCTAGAAAGATGGACCGCACTGAATTCACCACTCAGGTGTTTTCAACCCCTTGTGCCACACTGACAGTGTATGCACCCAAACGAAAGAAGGCCGTCTATATTCTCAGCAGCATGCACAGCATGGTTGAGACTGAGGATACCAACAAAAGGAAACCAAACACGGTCACACAATACAACCACACAAAGTGCGGTGTGGATGTAATGGACCAAATGGTGCGGGAGTACAGTGTGCGTGTAGGAACACGGAGATGGCCAGTCGCCATGTTCTACAACATAATTGACATGGCAGCACTGAATGCGCATGTTCTTTATCAGGCATGCACTGGGGTCCAGGAGAGACGGGTGGACTTCCTGGTTGAGCTTGCAAAAGAGTTAGGTGACTCATGTGAGTGAAAAGAAGGCATGCAAGGAGAAACTCCTTCAGCAACAACCTTCCACACCCAGCCCTGGCAAAAGGGCGAAGTGTCAGGTCCACCATCGATGCACGAACAATTGTGCAACTGAGAGATGTGTTGACTGCTACAAAGACACGTGTGGCAAATGTACCAGGGACATACCTAGGCAGTGCCAGGTATGTTCCGACAGTGCAGACAGACTGCTGAGTAAGTGCTGAAATGCTAGTCACACAAGAAGCCCCCCTCTGCAGCCTATTGTAAATATGTGTGGAATTGTTTTATTCCTTGTATTTTTCATAACAAAAATAAAAAGCATGGAAACAGTTGTTCTTTTGTATATTTTTAACACTGAAATTTCAGTCCTCACAAATAGACACAAATGCTTCTGGTCATTACTCACAGCTGTACCTTTATAGAATTTCTAATTCTCTATTTAAAATATATAAACACTGATTTGTTTCAGTGCTTTTTGCTCAAATAAAACTAAACTAAATACAATATGTATAGTCTTTATATTATCAAATACCATAAACTGAATAGAACTAACTAGAAACTAAATGGCTAAACTCAATGGAAAACAACAACCTCCTGTGGTGCGACGAGTAATGGCCTTATTTACAGAACAAAAGACGGTGATTATAGGATGTTAGCTAAAATCCTTCAGGTCCCGTCTCGACCCGTCTCTGGGTTCCAAAGGTAGATCACCCCTCTCTGGGACTTCTAGTGTTAAATCAGAAGCAGCCAGAAGCAAACATGTAGCAGGAAGAATCCGACAAACATGAGAGCATCAGACCGTCCAGATCCCAGACACCATGACCAGAGCTTGCACACCCCTAGTTTGCATGCTTAATCAAAAGCCTGAGTAAATAAATATGTTTTTAACCTAAACTTAAACATTGTCAGAACCCCTAACAGAGACTGGAAGGTTATTCCAAAGTTGGGGAGCTTTGTAAGAAAATTTGATTTTTGATCAAATTTTGATCTTTTTGATTCTAGGAACTATAAGTAGCCCATCTTGTGAACGAAGTGAGTGTGCTGGATTGTAGTGCTCAAAAAGCTCACTCAGATACTGAGGAGCAAGACCATTTAGCGCTTTATAGGTTAGCAAAAGTGTTTTATAGATAATGCAAA
>JAYDZF010000020.1:6707696-6718068 GCA_034509105.1 Microcambeva barbata | reverse complement strand
AGAGAGTATATTCCTTATTTTAGAGATTTTACGTAGATGAAAGAAAGCAACTCTAGTAATATTATTAATGTGAGTATAAAAGACCTCTGAGTAAAAGAGCTAAAAGAGCTCTGAATCAATTGTCAGAGTAAAAGAGCTCTGAATCAATTGTCACACCTAAGTTGTTTTTTTTTTACATCTGAGCTGGGCGTTACAGAGACGGTGCTCAGGTTTAACAGGTTTCGATAACTTTTCTCTTGCTATCTTAGATCCCATAAGTAATACCTCTGTTTTGTCTGAATTAAGTAGAAGAAAGTTATAGGACATCCAGTTTTTTATATCGTTTACAGAATCTTCAAGCTTACTGATTGTGTTTGTGTCGTTAGGTTTAGCTGATATATACAGCTGTTTGTCGTCGGCATAACAGTGAAAATTAATGCTGTGTTTACAAATAATTTCTCCTAAAGGAAGCATGTAGAGTGTAAATAAGAGAGGTCCCCAAACTGACCCCTGTGGAACACCATATTTCACATTTGCAGTTTCTGAGCATTTATTATTAACATGGACAAATTGAGAGCGGTCCGTTAAATAAGAAACAAACCAAGAAAGAGCATGTGCTTTAAGACCTACTATGCTAGTCTATCAAGTAAAATGTTATGATCAACAGTGTCA
This sequence comes from Microcambeva barbata, assembly GCA_034509105.1. NCBI lineage: Eukaryota > Metazoa > Chordata > Actinopteri > Siluriformes > Trichomycteridae > Microcambeva > Microcambeva barbata. Next base: position 6,717,417 of record JAYDZF010000020.1, on the reverse strand, counting down.
AATGCTGCCCCAAGATCTAGTAAAACAAGAAAAGAAACACACTCATCATCATTGGACATTAATAAGTCATTTAAAACCCTTATTAGTGCTGTTTCAGTACTGTGGTTGGGTCTAAATCCTGAAAAAAAAAAATCATGAATACTGTTTTCATGTAAATAAGAACAGCTGTTTGGAAGAAATCTTGTAGATGAATGGGAGGTTTGAAATTGGTTTATAATTAGATAGAATGTGTGTATCAAGATTAGTTTTTTAATCAAAGGTTTAAGAACAGCACATTTGAACATTTGGTTACATAAGCAAGGCGAAGTGATGCATTTATTAAAGTAAGTAAAGGCTCTATAATGTCTAGAAGTAAATCTTTAAGTAAATGAGTTGGAACTGGGTCAAGTAGACATGACGATGACTTTGATCTAATTAGCGCAGATAATTCATCTTGGGAAATTGGATTAAACGAATTTAGTTGAATTACCTTGTTAGATAAGTCATTATCGTATACAGCTCAAACTGAATTTATGATCAACATTGGAAATTGACACACTGTATGTTTTTGATCTTATCATTAAAGAAAACACATCACTGGTACATTTGGGTGGTATATTAGTTTCTATTTCACCAGCATTTTTCTCGAAAAGGAATCTAGGATTATTTATATTTCTCTCTATCAAGGAAGAAAAATATAACGTTTTTCTGCCTAATCAATTAAATTTGAACTGAAGCTACTCTGTCTAAGGTTGTTCGAAATACAGACTCCAAGTCTTGAGTTGCCTGATCAAGGTCTTTAGGTTCCAACAGTAGTGTAGCTGTTAGTAATTCTGGTAAGTTGTTTAGGAATGCTACTGCAGTTGCAGATGTAATAGTACGTTTCAATTTAAAATGACACACATGCTGTATTTTATTAGACAAAGACACTTCACACATTATAAGAGCATGATCCGAAATCAGCTCATTTTGCGGTAAAAAAACCATGTCATCTATGTTCATACCATAAGTTAGAATTAAATCGTATTCAGACTTATTTTCATAATGAATGTTGAAGTATCCAACAATTTAGGCCTGTTCTGTTGATAAGACTAGTTTGGAAAGATAATCTGTAAATTCACATAAAAATTCTGAGTAAGGACCTCAAAGAGGTATATTAGGTGGTGATTACACTTTAACCATTAAGCCATCACCTTATGGAACCATCGAAACCAAACAAGAATTCTGAAATGTTGAATACTTGTTGAATGCTTGAAAAAAGGACAAGATGACAATCTAATCTAAGTGGTAGTGTATTAGATCCTGTGGGAATGAGAGCTTTTCCTCACCTGTCCGTGAACTTTTGTAAAGGCATAATAAGAACTAGATAACTAGAAGATATGGAATAAAGAGAAAACGTATAAGAGCCTCCACAACAAGGATTGTCAGACATCAAACTTATGTATTTGTTTTGATGCCGTGTTCTTGTCTGTTTATACAATATGTTGTCACTTCCAGATAAGCTCCTCTTAAGATATAAAAGTCGACCTATATATACCAAACCCCATCAAATGGTACAATTTTAAACACATGTAAGAATCAACACATTTGCAATAACTGTGGGGAAGGTAATCACTAACAACAATGCCAGAGACCACCACAGTGTTATAACTGTAAAGGTGAAAAGACCACACCAAAGATACAGTGAAAAAACAACCAAGTTCATCTAACAGCAAAACCAAAGAGAAAACTAACATATCCTCAACTAAAATAAAAAGAGCATTATAACATTAGGTTACAAGAACAATGATTCATCTTCATGGCAGAAGCAAGAGCTATACTATTGGCTGTAGACATAGAAAACAGAATTAAAAAAACATAACCTTGCTTGACTGCACTTGATTCATTCATGTGCCAAATCAATGAGGTGGGGTGATGCACTTGGATTGTGGAATTGTGGGCAGTAACCCTAGCTGACAGGACTGTTAAGAAAGTATTAGATTCAGAAATCAATGAAGAACCTATTCCACAAAACAATAATAACAAGCTGCCATATAGGTCATTTGGTACAGACACAAAAAAGATTGAAAAAAAGAGTAACAATAGAGCATATACTGCTGGGTGGCACTGTCGCCTCACGGCAAGAAGGTCCTGAGTTCGATCCCTGGGTGGGGCGATTTAGGTTCTTTCTGTGTGAAGTTATTCCCGTGTCCATGTGGGTTTCCTCCTGGTACTCAGGTTTCCTCCCACAGTCCAAAGAAATGCAACCAGGTTGATTGGAGACATTGAATTGTCCTGTAGGTACCTGCAATGGACTGGTACCATATCCAGGGTGTTGCCTTGCGCTTGCTGAAGTGCTGGGATAGGCTTTAGCACCCCTCCCCGACCTTAATTAAGGATAAGGGGTTAAAGACAATTAACTGAACTGAACTGCATATACTGCTAAACTGCCCAGCACTTGAATTTTTTAATATGAACTTTGATAACAAGATAAGGCTTTATATGTTCTCATGACCATATTGGCCTAATTTATAATTGATTGGCACAAGTTGTAATCTTTTTGGAGTTGTGGAGGCACCAGTGGTCACGCTAAAACAGAGTCTAATGCAAAGCTCAGACAACAGCTTTGGGAGCAGCCATGTAGCTGTAAAGTGATACCCAAGAGTCGCAATGGAATGGGCTTTGTAGCTTAGCTGTTTCTACACAACAATGGTAGCATTCACTGTTCTTTTTTTAATTCTCTTTCTTTCTATTTATGTCTATTTAAATGATGATACATGCATTTTATGCACTTACTAGTGACAGAACCCAATAGTTGGAATAGTTTTTCCTAATAAAGTCATATGTGGTTTGTGTTTTTCTTTTAGTGACCTGTCCAGTGAAATAAATCGTTTTGAAATCAGCCTTAGCAACAAAACTAAAAAGAGCAAAGAAAGTGACATATGTAAGTAAATTGAGATTTGTGTGTTTTTGTTAGATGTTCTTATATTCTTTTTTGTATTATATATATATATATTAGAATTGTTTATCTTATTTTTGCATTACATTGTGTGTTGTACGATGCTTGTTATTGTGAATTGCAGCAATAACACTGCAGTTTTCTTTTGGGGATCATGAAAGTAATTAATCAATCTATTATCGGCCAACATGAATGCTGGGTTGTTGGGTTTTTTTGTTTATTTTTTTGTTTTTGGATAAACATTGTTTTCTTTGCACTATACCGCTCCCCGCTGTCCATATTGTGCTCCATTTGATAGACCATAAATCTGTCTATGCAGTGTTTATGCGTTGCAATCTTAACCGCCTACAGAAGGGCCAGATGATTGATGAGTGGTTCCCACTGAGCTCTCATGTACCCCTAAAAGGAATCGAACCGGGCTCCTTGCGTGTGCGGGCACGCTATTCCATGGAGAAAATTATGCCAGAGGAGGAATATAATGAATTTAAAGAGGTAAGAATCACCTTGGCTTATATTTGAATGTAACTTTCAGACTCTTTGTCTGTGTTTTAGTCTTTTGTGTTCCGCAGACCTTTGTATAATGGCATTGGTGCTTTATCAGTGGTACCCAACCTTTTTTGGTTTCATATTAGTTTAGTGTTCAGAAGGTTGGTTCCTTTATTTGAGCCTGTTTGGTCTATTAACCCTCACTATAAGGCCTTTAACCTTTATTTGCTTGAATTGCGTTAAGTTCCAATCATAAGTTGCAGAAAAAGTTTCCTTAACTTACTATTTCCTTTTAGGAAAAATAGTACAATAAAGTAATTATCTTTTATTTATTTAAACCATAATTGCCTTTTATTTGGAGGTAGTTCCAAAACTATGTGAAAAATAATAAATAAATATTTTGTATAAAAAAGGGTCAGCCCTCCCTGCTGTTTAAAGTGAATATCGATTAATCTTAAAAGAACTGTGAATATGTATCGATTCCCAAAATGAACCGATTTGTATCCCCAGTAAATAATGTATTTTGCTCTTGAACGTAAATGTAATGTTAGTTTTTTCTTTACAGTTGTAACTTAAAAGCCCTTTCCCTTTTAGCTCATTCTTCAAAAAGACTTTCTCGTCATATATGCACTGGCTCACGTGTGTGGGCAGGACCGGACGTTGCTGGCCAGCATTCTGCTCAGGATTTTCCGACATGAAAAAGCTGAGGCTTCCTTGCTCAGGACTTTCAATGACAAAGAAATTAGCATGGAAGGTAAATATTTCCACCAGCCTATTAACTGTGTCTGAAACCATCAGTTACTAAAAGTTCATAATATGTTTCAGATGAAGCCACCACTCTGTTCCGTGCCACCACTTTAGCCAGCACTCTAATGGAGCAGTACATGAAGGCCACAGCTATGCCTTTTGTTATTCATGCCCTCAAAGACTCTATTCTCAAAATCATGGAGAGCAAGCAGTCCTGTGAGGTTCGTTAAACTATAGAAGTCTGGTCGGTATGCTGTTGTTTATAGAAGGCATGTTGATGGGGTGATTTTTCTCTAGAGAAGTCCAGCATTTTTATTAGACAATTAGGTAATTAGGTAATTGCATTAATCAGGGTCACGGCTGGATTAGTTCTACTGGAAACATGTGGGACAGTGTGCCAGTCCATCACAGGGCTTTGGCACCTGTTCATCACAGATAGACATAGCTAATCTTGTCTATGTAGATGCCTACTTGGTTAACTAATCCATGTGAAATGCAAGGATGGATTCCTACCCAATCCATCCAAGAATGCATATCATGTACACCCTTGCTGATCGTCTTCCCTTCGAAAGATGGGATGTGGAATGCACTGCAGATACACTATATTGCCAAACGTATTTGCTCACCTGCTTTGGCATATGAGCTGACAAGTGACATCCCATTCCTAATCGATAGGGTTCAATATGACATTGATCCACCCTTTGCAGGAAGAACAGCTTTAACTCTTCTGAATGCAGTCCACAAGGTTTAGAATTTTTGACAATTCTTCAAGAAGCACATTTGTGTGGTCACATACTGATATAGGACGAGATGGCCTGGCTCTCTGTCTCTGCTCCAATTTATCCCAAAGGTGTTCTATCGCGTTGATGTCAGGATTCTGTGCCGGCTAGTCAAGTTCATCCACTCCAGACTCTGCCATCCATGTCTTTATGGACCTTGATTTGTGCACTTTTGCACATTCATGTTGGAAGAGGAAGGGGTCAGCTCCAAACTGTTCCCACAAAGTTGGGAGCATGGAATTGTCCAAAATGTCTTGGTATACTGAAGCAGTCAGAGTTCCTTTCACTGGAACTAAGAAAGCAAGTCCAGCTCCTGAAAAATAACCCCACACCATAATAGCCCCTCCACAAAACTTTACACTTGGCACAATGGAGTTCATTGTACCATTCTCCTGGCAACCGCCAAACCCAGACTCATCAGATTGGCAGATGGAGACGCACGATTTGTCGCTCCAGAGAACGTGCTTCTATAGTCCTGTGGTGGTGTGCTTTGCATTACACTTGGTGATGTATGGCTTAGATACAACTGCTCGACCATGGAAACCCATTCCATGAAGCTGTCTGCCCACTGTTCTTGAGCCACATGAAGTTTGGAGGTCTGTAGTGGTTGGTGACCTCTTCTCACTATGCGCTTCAGCATCCGCTGACCCCACCCCATCAGTTTACGTAGCCTACCACTTTGTGGCTGAGTTACTGTCGTTCCCAAGCACTTCCATTTTCTTCTAATACAGATGACAGTTGACAGTGGAATACTTAGGAGCGAGGACATTTTACGACTGGATTTATTGCACAGGTATGCATGCCTAGGTGCTTCATTTCATACACCTGTGGCCATGGAAGTGATGGGAAAACCTGATTTCGATAATTTGAATGGTTGAGCAATTACTTTTGGCAATATAGTGTACCTGTGACAACCTACCAGGACCCTACTGAAACCTGCTGCTGTCCGTGCTGCAACTTGTATTGTGAAATTACCCTTTTTAACTGACTGTATCAGTCAGACAATGATTTTGTTGTTGGTTGTCAATATATTAATCCTTGATGTCCCTAATGATAATATATTTACTGGTCTACTAGTCTATGGTACTTTTTTTTTGAGTATTTTAACTGGTTTTTCCCATTAAGCTGAACCCGTCTAAATTAGAGAAGAAAGAGGATGTTAGTCCGAATCTAGCCAATCTACTCTTTATTCTTTCTGAACTGGTGGAGGAGATCTTCAAGGCTGCAGAGATTCTACCACCGTAAGCATCCTACCTTTCAAAGCATTTCAGTTCAACTGCTGTCTATGTTTTCTAAACTTTAAGCCCATCTTTTTACTGACTGTTATTGTTATTGTTCTTTTAGGACGTTGAGATATATTTACGGGTGTCTGCAAAAGTCTGTGCAGGAAAAATGGCCAACTAACACTACAATGAGGACCAGAGTTGTGAGGTAAGGCTAAACAGCGCATTCATTTCTCTGTTTTTACGCCTCCTTAAGTTCTCCTTAAGTAGCTAAGCAATGTCTTTCCTTTTTGTGTTTTTATGCAGTGGTTTTGTTTTCCTGAGGCTCATCTGCCCTGCCATTCTTAACCCCAGAATGTTTAATATTATCACCGGTGAGTTCACTGCATTGTAAATGCAACTGCCTATTCAGGTAGCATTAGTTTAATTACACCAAAGCCTCTTTTACACCCAAAACCAGAAAGGTTGCCCTGACATGATTGCTGAGAGTGACTCAGTAATATCGCACAAAGTTGCTAGCACTGTTGCCTCACGGCAAGAAAATGCTATGTTCGATTCCCAGGTGGGACTGTCCGAGTTCTTTCTGTGTGGATTTTGCATGTTTTTGTACTTTCTGGGTAGGCTCCAGTTTCCTCCCACAGTCAAAAAACATGCAAGTGAGGGCAATTTGAAATACTAAATTGTCCATGACTGTGTTCAATATAAACTTATTAACTGATGAAACTTGTGTAATAGTAAATAACCTTTTTCTGTCATGATTGTAAGTGTAAAACCTGAGGGTTAGAGAAATGGACTTTTTATCAGAAGGTTGCCAGTTTGATTCTTAGAGCCGACAGGTCATGACTGAAGTGCCCTTGAGCAACCTCTATCTGCTCCCAGGGGACAGGGGCTAGGGCATGTTTTCTAACTGCCCCCTGCTGTTCACTATTGTGTGTATGGGTGTTAAACCCAATTGGGTTAAAATGCGGAGGACAATTTCACTTACAAAAATGTAATAAAACAAACAGACACACACACAGGTATCAAATAAGATGCTCAATTGGGTTCGGCTATGGGGAAATAATTGACAACTTGCCTCACAGCAAGAACATCCTGAGGTTTGACTCCCAGGTCACACAAACTGTACTTTCTGTTTTGCATGTTCTCTATGTCCTGTCATTCATGAAACCAAAGTTAAAATCCTAATAAATATGTACATAAATGCATGTATGTTATACCTCTTTGTTCCCTGTGATCTGACCCTAGTTTCATGGAATATGTAAATAAAACATTTAATTGGACTGTACATATATTTTGGACGTATGAAGACTTTCTATGAAAAATTACATACTTTACAACAATTTTAGCAAAAGAACAATTAGGCACTGCCATGGGTATCCAGGGTCTGTCTGGAGAGTTGTTTATTTTGAGTAAAAATTACCGAAACATTAGCCAAAATAACCTAGATGTACTAGAAGCACATTTTCAAATAAGATGTTGCATGAAGAAAGAAGGCTGGAAAGATGGATGAAAATATTTAATTAATGATTGATTCTTCGCAGATCCCCCATCCCCGACTGCAGGTCGAACTCTCACCCTTGTGGCCAAGTCACTGCAGAACCTGGCCAATCTGGTGGAGTTTGGTGCTAAGGTTCCTTTCATTTTTATATGTGCAACAATGCTTGATGTCTGCTTGGTTTAATAATATAACGTTCCCGTATGTCTTTGTGATGTAGGAGCCCTACATGGAGGGAGTAAATCCATTCATCAAAAATAACAAACAGCGCATGATCATGTTCCTGGATGAGTTAGGGGTGAGTTGTTAATGATTTTTTTAAATAATGCAGTCACTATAACATCCACTGAAGGTACAATCACCATGCACATTGCCCTTGAGATGCCTTCCCAAAAATCCTCTCACATTTTAAAATCAATTGCCAAAACAAATGGGACAGTTCATAACAAAATAAACTGTATGAAATTGAGCCAAAGTAGGTCAAACCTGTACTAGAGTGGACAGTTGTCCGTGTCGTCACTCAATATTATTTTTTTATCGCTTTACATCACCCAGCCCCCATAAACGTCCATATTGCACCAAAACCATATTATTTGTATATGATTCATTTGTGCAGCAAAAGTAAAGTTTGTGCTGCTAAAATAAATTCAGAATAAGTTCTGCTGCAATTTATGGGCAAAATATATTTTCCTCAAGTAATGTCATCCAGTCCCCGATAAACATCCATACTGCATCACAACCATTTCATTTGTATGTGCTGCTAAAAGTGTATTCTGTTTGCACTCACATCTCAGTCAAACATGACTTTTCGAATGTGTTGCTAGTACAATGGTCTTTCTCAAGTGCGATTTTGTTTTTAATAAAGCTTTATAGTAATAGTTTAATGTCATGCTATGCCTTGGTTGGATAAAGCCCACTGGCTAGTTTATGTAATTGAGAGGTAGGTATTTGTAATATTTTCTATTTATAAAAGTGATTATGTGCAGTGTAATTAGACAAGAAAGTGAAACAATTTTTCGGTACAATATATATTCAGGGCAGCATGATGGAAGGTATACATTTATTAAAGTATCCAGATATAGGAAGATTTAACAGAACAGACCATAATTTGCACAGGGAGGCGGTTGGATAAATAAGTATTACCTTAGTAAAACTAATATGATATATATTTTTTGTGTTTTTAAGTGGATGCTGTAGACGATCTTTGCAAACAATGTTAATGAGGATGTAATGGGGTTACTTACTTCAAGGGTCAATAAAGTGATACACATATGAGAATCCATTGCCCCAAGCAATCACCATGAAAACTTAAATTTCACACAGTCTAGCAAAGCATTTGCTAGTCACCAGTAAACTGAAAGCCAAATCAAACATGCTTTGCATTATTCATAAAATACTTGTATTCATACAACAATCCAACTGTGCCTCGGTATTCTATTCTATTCTCGGTATTCTATCTTCATACAGTGTCATCAAAGTACAAAATATTGACAATAGTTCTTGTTACTGTTATTTTAGTCATGTTTTTACTGGAATAGAAATTTTAAAGGTCGAGAAGAGGTTGTCTCAAAATTACTGCTTACAGTCAACCTGTCCCCACCACATTTATGCACCTCAGACTTTGGTCCATCTGGAAACATGGCTTAAAATAAAGCTTACCTACCTAAACACGTAAGATAGGGATAATTACATAGGGAGAATCGGTTCATTAAAGCTATTGATGTGACTAAAGAAGAATGACTGCAATGTAAAACATATGCTTTGTAGTGTATATTTTTGTTAAAGTATTCATAGTTTACTGAGGAATAAAGTGGATGCTCTTTTACAAACATTTTGTTAGGAATTGTAGCAGCACAAACATTTGGGTTTTTGGTTCTTGGTCTTGCTGTCCTAAACTCTGTAAAGCTGCTTTGTGACAATGTCCAGGGCCGGCGCCAGGACATATACAATGGGGGGGGCGTCAGAAATTTTCAGGGGGGCGTCAGGCACAGTCGAGAAAATTTCAGCAGAGCTCTTGCCGCTGTTTGAAGCTGGCGCAGACTCTGTTTGCAGCTCTATGCTAACAGTCGACTGG
>JAYDZF010000020.1:6251797-6262452 GCA_034509105.1 Microcambeva barbata | reverse complement strand
TGTGTCACTGTCTAGAATAACAATAGCCCTAGTCACAGCTCTGATCTAAAGCTAAAATAATTGAAAAGGACAATCTTGTGTGTCACCACAACATTTGATATATATTTAAAAAATAAGAGCAAGAAGCAAGTGGAGACCAATAATAAAGATGTAATTAAAGAAAAAGGCAGGAATATAAAGTATTAGGGTATTAAGGTATAAAGTATTAAGTATCAGGGTATGCATGTTCATTTTGTGTCTATATGGGATTTCTCTGGGTTCTCCGGGTTCCTCTTAATGTACAAAAACATGCAAACACTAAGAATGTGTGTGTGTGTGTGTGTGTGTGTGTGTTTGCCCTGCAATGAACTGCCCTTAAAAGTCTGACAGACTTTCAATGATTCAAACTCAGTGCAACTCTAAACAGGGTGAAGCAGCAGTATAACTGATTATATCGCTGAAGATCCTAAACATCATCCTGCTCATACGTCTATTACTTTTATATTTTATTTTTTGAATGGCAGGATCGCCCGGCGTGTATTCTCCCCACACACCGTACACATTCCATATGAACCAGCCGACCCACCAAATGTTCTCGGATTCAGGTTTGCAGCATGGCAGGTGCTTCAGACTTTCAGACGCCGTGCCAGCAAGTGTTGTTTTTCCTCCCAAAACTTGGCAGTGAGAACATGACAGACTCTCGAGCTGTGACTTTAATAACAAGAATGCAAGAAACTAGTAGGAAAGGAAGCTTTCAGGGACGTGGAATTAGCAGGGATCCGTGGTCCGTCTGTGCTTAGAGTGCACTGTCACATAGCTCAAAACGCTCTGGGAGGCCTGGAGCTTCGAACGGGGCAGCAAGTTCGGCACAGGGAGACGCTTTCTGAGAGCAGATGTGTCAGCCACCCACACGGTAAAAGATCTGGATTGTTTTGGGGGTTTTCACTATTCGATTCTTATTATTGTCTTCCACAGGAATCTTTCGTTTTTATACTATAATACATTTTATGTAATGATGGTTACCTTATATTATATTACATTGGTTACCTGGTTATATTATATATATGGTTACCTTATGATTATATTACATTAACTGAAAGAAATGCGATGAGAAAACAATAAAGTAAGTCTAAATATAGAGCCGTAACACTGTATTGGAATGAAATGTTAAATTACACTCAAACAGCAGTTGGCATGAGATGGTCAGTTACATGATCAAGTTCAGTGATTTTCATTGCTGGTATATAACGTATAGACAATTTATTAATATTTTTAAATATGATATATTTTTAAATCAATCCCAATAAAAAAGTAATGTAGTAATATTATTGGAATGCAAGAAGTTGAGGATTAAAGGTCTTGTCCAAGTACCCAGATGAAATACTAGGCAAAGATCTTAAACCAGCATCTTAGACCATCTTTCGGACAATAGTCTAGTACCTTAACCATACGTACTCAAATGGACCAATTTTCAAGACATTGGTAATTAAATAAAATGCCTGATTTGACCCTAATATCTACTTTTAGTAAAACATAAAACAAGTTTAAACCATTGAAAATGTATTATGTGTTGTAATGTATTGTCTTTTACCCCTTATCCTCATTAGGGTCAGGGAGGGGTTCTGGAGCCTTTCCCAGCTCTTCAACATGTGCAAGGTCAAAGGTAACTCCGTAGATGGAGTTATCACAGGTACCTACAGGACAATTCAGTGTCTCCAATTGACCTGGTAGCATGTCTTTGGACTGTGGGAGGAAATCGGAGTGCCTGGAGGAAAGCCACGCCGACAATGAGAGAACTCCGAACAGAAAGGACCTAGATCGCCCCACCCGAGGATCAAACCCAGGACCTTTTTGCTGTGAGGCGACCTTGCTACCCACTAATCTTGTAAAGATGCTTTCCAGTAGAATAAGATAAGAGACAATAAACATGAAAACACATAATTAAAATAATAAATTTGTGACTAGAAAAGAATATCATACTACATAACTAATAATTTCTAAAATATATATTTGTTGTTTAAAAAACTGCTTTATGACTTTTAGAGGATCTCATATATTAAACTTCAACTTTATTGGTCACTTTGATTCTTCTTAGGTCTTTCCAACTTTCATCTGGCTGCAACGGTTCTCTAAGATTTTTTTCATCTTCAGGTCCCGGCTGCTCCAAAGGCCCATATTCACCACGTTAAAGCTCAGACTGCCCCCTACAGAGGATAAAGGGCACTGCCCTTAGGGGTGACCTTTCTCCCTGTCAGTCCCATGAGTCCTTCCACTTCCCCTCACCAAGGACCCGACGAGACGTGACCAGGTGCCTCCTCAGAACAGCACAGCCGTGGGCTGCCCGCTTTTCCTCGGAAGCTTTCTCATCTGTAAAAGAAGGGGGAAGAAAACAACTCAAGGAACCGCCGAGGCCTTGAAGAAACATCCCGAACACGGCGCGAGAAGCAAAGAAACAAAGCAAAGTAGCCTCACATGGAGATAGAAAGGGAGGACCGTCTTGCACCTTGGTTCGATTCCACGGCTGGAGCAACATCACACGGCTCTTGCCGAGGCACGACTCGGCACTGCCTATTGACAGGGGAATCTTTAAGAGCATTTCTCTCGCAAAACTTGACAAAACATCCCCAGATTGATTTTATGTCTGACTTCTCATGCCACTTAAGAGACAGGGCGGTTTTGTTTCGCAGCTGAACCCCACATGCTGGCTGCCTCCCTTCAGGGCGCTCTCGCTGCGTTGCAGGCAGGGGATGAACTCTGGGGCAAATCTATCTGGTGCAGAGGAAGCGCTCGGCTCGGGGAAGTGCGGCGGGAAGCGTAATGAAGCGAAAGGTGGAGCAGGAGCAAGTTGCTGCCGTTTTTCAAACACCCTCAGCCATCAAAGACCTTGCGCTGGTGCGCACTGTGAAAAACTTTCGCATGTTGATTCCATCTCCAAGGCAATTTTTTTTTGTTTGTTCCTCACTCTCTCTGTTTCTCTTTTCTCTCAGTGTGTAGGAGTTGGACTCTGAAGATGGCAGGGTGGCGCGTCTCGTCTTGGAGCCTTGTCAGCGTCGTGCGCAAGCGCGCCAGCCTACTCCTTTGGCACTCAGACGCATGCTCTCACTTCCTTCTTCGCAAACATTTGCCGTGGGTGGGTTCGCTCGGTTTCGCTGGTATCTATCATTATAAGGTGTGCGAGCTAGGCGGAGAGTAAACTTGGCGAGCCGGTGGACCCGGCCCGTGTTAGCTCAGCGATTTCTGAGTGGTCAGATCGTCTTGCCACAATCGCGCGCTGGCGCCACAATCGCGTAACCCAACTGCAACCCTTTGACTCGGTAATGAATACGTTCTGAAAATAAACCCGGCCGCCTCGCTCTCGCCCCTGCTGCCCGTCGCTGACCAGAGAACCGGACCATTCTAGTGAGCTCCACCGCAGCCCGGTCACCTGGACGGCGTGGTCGTGGGACTAACACTACTACACTGACAAATCGGCCCGACCGCTGACCTGCGACGTGACCACAGGGGGATGGAACGATACCGTGGAGAAGAAAAACATGAAGACGAGTGTTGACGCCGAGCGTTTATGTGTGTACACATGTGTGAAGCAACCAGCCCACAGGTCAGAAATACATTTGGGTAAAAAAACATGCTGGACACTGCTCTGATTGCGAAACGGCCGACACAGCTTGGCTGGTAATTTTCCATAATATTTCTTAACAGGTGCTTTCTGTTCATTTATATGAGCACAGAATTTGTTCATCGGTAATTTCACACTTACAACCACAAATTAGTAAATGTTGAGACAGTATGGAAGAATAATTGAATGCTTCCTACTGTATTTAACAGCATTTTAGTGGGTTAGGGGGTAGCACTGTCACCTCAGAGCGAGAAGGTCCTGGGTTCTATCCCAGAGAAGACATAAGTTATTATTATAATTCAACACACAAGTCATAACTACATGTACCTTCTTTTTCCACAGCTATTACTTTATAATCTTTGAACCAGAGCACATGGTGGCCATTTCTTCCAAGGTCATCCAAATAAAAGTTCCATCATTATATTTTAGTTTATTTTTCTTTCAGTTTCTTAGTTTATTTAGTTTGTACTCCACCACTTCTTTTTTCTCAAGATTTAAAAGTCCATTTGTGAAAGTAATTCACTACATTAGTGTTTATTTAGCATTTTTCTTTGTATCTTGTAAGGACATTGAGCATTGTTTTAGTTGGGAACAATGGTCAAGCTGGTGTAATCAAACTCAATTGCATGAGACCTTTTAAGTTTTATTTTGCACCACACAGTACCCTTTAAGTTTTCTGGAGCCCCTTCCACTGATTGTTTTTATAAATAATACCCGAATATATTGCATTAAGGACCACTTTGAAATGAGCTGCTGTGTTGTTTATTAAGTGTATCGTAAAACTTACAAAGATCTTGAACCAGCTCTTGGTTAGCTGGAACAATGTCAGGTCCATCATTTCCTACTTTTCACTGAGTTTGCATGTTCCCACTGACTTTGAGTTTCCTCCTGGTGCTCCGGTTTCCACTCACGGACCAGATCTCTCAGAATATACTATTGGATTTGTCAGTGGCTTATGACCCCACCCATTTTAACCTTGTACCAGGGCTTTGGGTAAAACCTCTCTGCAATATTACTCATACCCACCATCAGTTCTTACACAAAGATTCTGATAGTCTAAGCTCAAGTTCTTATTTATTAAAAACACCCTAATAACACCCTTATTCTTTATCCACTATACTGGCTTCCTCTCTCAGTTCATATTCAAATTTCTACTGCTAGTTTCAAATCCTTCAATGGTCTTGCCCCAATCTTTTAGAGCTTTTACACCACTCTTCTCCTCCATGATCTCTTTAGTCATTTCTGGTCTTTTTTTTACCTTTCTACCTTTCTAAAGAAACTAGTCCATTTTTCAGTCTGGGACATTTTTCATACGTGAAAATATGATTTACAGACATACAAAGATCTTTCAACAACTTTAAAAGGTTAGGTGTGTTTATTCATCTAGACAAATTGTGATAAATGATATCCATGGTTTAATCGCACGTTGACATTGGCACCATCCCAATTTTTGCAGCGGTACAGACCGAACCGATCACCTCCCTCTCCAATGGAAAGGGCCATAAACTACCTCAGGCTCCGAACGCACCCGGGACAGTTAATGTATGTGCAAAAGAACAAGAAGCAGATTGTTTTAAAGTAGACATGGGGAAGACTTTGGAAATGAAAAGAAAAAAAACCTGCAATTGGGGGGAAATGCTGACCGAAATAAACAGACCAACAACCAGATTGGTCACTTGTGGATATTTATAGATGGCATTTGGCAGGACTTGAAGGCTGCCTGGATATTTTAATTGAATGTTTCTATTCAAGTCACTACATCAAGCCAGATATTTTAGGTTTACGGACTTTTCTACGATCATGGATTAGCAATCGTGCTCCATTATGTTTCAGACTGTACGGAAAGAAAAGGTCTTGTCAGTTTCTGAGGATAATTATGATCTGTGTTAGACTCGAGACCTGACTTCTGCTGCCCTCTTAATTAATGCAACCTTTCATTTTAACTAAGACATTGATAAGCAGGTGTAGCGAACACTAATAACCAATGACAGAAATCAAAGAGCACCTTTAAAAAAAGTCAGGTCATAATTCATACTTCTAAGGCCTGATTGTTCCAGACTTCTGCAAGTGAAATTATTGTCTTTTTTATTACCATTCATTCTGGTAAAGATCTTGGTAGATCTTATTCTTTGGGCTAACGGTACCCAATACACACATTTTTTTACTCAACTTTAGTAGCTCAAATTATCCTAAATGAACATCTTTGGAATTGTGGAAGAACTGGGGAGCCCTGGCAACCTGGCAGGACAACTGAACTTCTTCCAGTGAGGTGAAAGAAGTGGAATTATTATTTACATCATTTCTTCCTATGAAATAAATTTTGACTAAATTTTGAGCCTTGACTAACACAACCCCCCATGCGACACATGTATTACCGACTGCATCTTTTCACTTGAGGTGTATTCATATGCAGATCAGCTTTGCGTAAGGAGAGCTACACCTGATCCACATATGATCCCTCGACTGACTCCCACCTTGTATGAACAACAGCCAATTGCTTATATAGGCATCAAGCCTGCCTAGATTCAGCTGGTGTGCTTTCACGTTTTACCGTTGTCCTAATAATTTAATAGAATTTTTGCTGATCAGCATTTTTTAAATGTCAGCTTTCTTTGAAAAATACAATTACCTGACAAAATGTACATTTATTAATCTTTCTGGAGGGAAAAATACCTGTTTAATATACCTTTAAATGGGCGTAATGAGTGATTCTCAACCAGGGGGTGTCAGTGAGCCCTGAGGGTGTTCCTGTTGCATTTCATTATGAAGAGTAAAAGAACCACATGTGATGAGAAACAATCATTAGTCATATTGGAGATTTCTTTTAAACAGCCTATAGCCTACCTTGGATCTTTGACAATGAAAACATATTTGATTTGTTCAGCATGCACAAGCAAAAGTAAGTGAACGGGGACAATGTTGATTCAGTTATTGTTGCAGATCCTACTGAAGCAAATCAAGGTAAGGAAGCTCCTACAACCAGTTCACAAGAAGTGAACCAACTACATTAATCAAAATCAGAAAATTATAAGGTAATACACCTTTATTGCAGTCATTGACTTTACACTACATTGTGCCATATGTGTTGATAGTGTGTTTCAAAATTTTCCTTTCAAAACCATGGGGTCAAGAAGAAAAAAAATAGACTACTAGCTTAATATAGTAACGTCCAATTTAATATGATAGTAAATAATAGAATAAAATAAATCATTTTAACATGGCAGTTTGGCAACTTAGCTAGCTTGCATTTAAGTGTGTATGAACATAAACTGTTTCTTCTGACTTCCATGTTATGTCCACCACACACTGCAAACATGATTATGTGTCAGAACTTGTGTTGTACTTATTAAGGTGGTATACAGCTTTTTAAATATTTGTTAGGATTCTACTTATTACTTAAGAAAATTGGAGAACCCTGACTGCTCAGAATTGGAGCCAGGTGCTTCTTCCTGTGAGGCGATAGAACTTCCCATTTCATTTTGCTTAAACAAGTTAAAATGTCACAAACAAAATAAAATTAATTAATGAAAACATCAATGATCAGAAACAATTTACCAAGATTAGGAATGATAGAATACAGAAATATACAAAAACAAATAAATAATAAATAAAATAATTTACATTTATCGTATTGTATGTTTATTATTAGAATTTTTATTATTACTTCAATTTTTCTTTCTTTTCTTAAGTGTCTTTATAGTAAATTGATCCAAAACGATTGCTATATATGACAGATAGTATGGTTTATGGTCCATCCCTCCAGAAAAACAAAGCAAAGATCAAATGTTCACCCTGGTCAGGGCTACAGTTGTTGCAGTGGTACCCAGAAACACTGAAACTGGAAACACATCTATGTATAAGGTCTGGCTTTAAAAAGCAAAGATATTTATGAAAAAAATATGCTTTTTATGTTGCTTTAAAACCTATACGTATCCTTGTGTATTAATCCTTAAGTGGAAGCATTTCTGGATGTGTTTCTGATTAAATATTAACTCAGGCAGCATTGAACTTTGTTTACTGATAAAGGATTTCCAGAATAATCTCTTATATTTATATACATTCATGACTTTAGGGCACTTGATGAAGCATCACATTGTGTAATAAGGTCACAATGATTTAGTATTGGTTTTTTGGCTTGTTTATGATTCCCTAATTCTTTTAATAGTGTTATTGACTGTCAATGGTAAAATCCACCAAATTTCTTTTAATTATCTGTTGTTATTTGACCTGCTCAAAAATATATTAGCCTGTGGTCAATTCTTCTTATTATTTCTCGTCATTCCAATACTTCGGTTTTGATGGAAATTTCAGGATGAACCTAAAATACTCTCTAACATCTACATGTCACACTGTTCAATGTTTCTTGGGAACTTGTTCCTGTTCTCTAACAAGGACCTTAAAGGCAAAATTCATAGCAAATGTTTGTCCACCTCATCATGTTCACAGTTTGATATCATGAGATTAAGACGAAACCCAGCAATTGATCAACAGTACCTCACCATTGCAAGGATTCAAACAGAATGTTCTCAGATGGAGGTGGCCACTTAGTTTAGAGAGTTTAAAACAGAGATGGCCACATCCCATACTGACGATCGATTCATTTTGTACTGTGCCCTGCAGAACCGGATGATGAACGCCACACAACTCCGGGCACATTTAAGGGAGTTGAGAGGCCCAAGTGTAACATCTGACAAGTGACAAGTTTTGTCTGAGTGCCAGATGATCTGCAAGGGTACCTGACCACACCCACCATGTACAGGTGTCATCGTCTTGCATGAGCCAGGGCACATTTATATTGGATGGATAGGGTCGATTCACACTGAGCAAAAATGATGGCTGCCAGTAATGTTGGTGACGTCAAAGAGAGCGCTATGCAAGTCCATACTACCTGAATAACATCATTAATCCACTCATTGTGGCTCTGCATGAATAACACAGGCCTAATCTCATCTTCATGGACTACAATGCTCCAGCTCATTGAGGTTGCATCATTATGGTTGCTGGAGACTGAGGTACCTCAAATAGTACGGCCTTTACTTTCTCCAGACCTTAATCTCATAGACAACCTATAAGACCAGCTGAGTCACTGTCAAGAGGCTCGAAACTCTGTACCCCAGGACCACAATCTGAGGGCCACCCTTTCAGAAGAGTGAGATGTCATGCCTCAGCAGACAATAAGTCGACTTGTAAACAGTATGAGATGTCGTTGTTGAGCTGTAATTGATGCTCAAGGGAACATAACAAGTTATTGAGACAATGTTTGTGGGTGTATAACCACCACTGTTGTTGTTTCTATAAATTATTTGATCATCATTGAATACTTCTGCTTAAATGCGAGTTATTGTTTTCATATTAACAAATATGAGGCAACATGGTGGATAATTTAGCTACATTAATGCTTTTAATGGTTAGTTTTATGGCACTATACTAATATACTAACATCAGTTCAGTTCATTGTCTTTAACCCCTATCCCAGCTCTTCAATGGGCACACAACACAAGGTAACATCCTGGATGAGGTGCCAGTCTATCGCAGGTATTTACAGGACAATTCAGTGTCTCCAATCAAACTGGTGGCATGTCTTTGGACTGTGGGATGAAACCGGAGTATCCGGAGGAAACCCACACAGATATGGGTAGAACTTTACACAGAAAGGACCTAGATCAACCCACCCCGGGAAGTTCTATACTAATATAATTTATTTGTTCAGTTTGGTAGTTTCTTGACTAGATTTATACTATTATTATTATTATTATTATTATTATTATTTGACATGATATTATGATCAGCATATTATATTGCATGATACCAAGAGTTTTTATCCTCCTGCCAGGACCTAGTACCGGCCGTTAAGTTATTTAGTCACAATTATGTAACTGCATTCATGGCCCAACCACTGTTAAAAAAAAGAAAATCAGAAAAGTCAATCTGTATTTAGAAAGTAGTTTTCTGAACAGCCAACACACGCCCATGCATCCCTATTTATCCAAATACACTCTCACTGGCTTTTCTCTCCTTCACACACTGGCATTCCACCAGATATAAAATCCAAACATAGCATAGAAGATCAGCAGATCAACAAGACCTACACTTTGGGGATAACTTTGTTTTGTTTTA
The DNA here is from genome assembly GCA_034509105.1 of Microcambeva barbata. NCBI lineage: Eukaryota > Metazoa > Chordata > Actinopteri > Siluriformes > Trichomycteridae > Microcambeva > Microcambeva barbata. The sequence goes on along the minus strand of JAYDZF010000020.1, from coordinate 6,252,740 downwards.
AAATAGCTCATATATAAATAGATAAATAGAAAAAAAAATACTAGTATAGGATATCCAGAAGGGGGCGTTCTACTTTATAGAATACAGTAGAATCTTTATTGTCGCTATACACAGGTAGTATTAAATTTACAGCCATCTGAAATACTTAGCGTAGCAGCCATGTATTTCATATAATCACACCCTTCAATAATTTAACGTTTGTAGAATTAATTATTAAATTCTGTGTGTGAACCTTAGTTCTGTGTTTTTGAGGGTGTGCTCAGTCTTTTTCAGTTTTGTGGTGTGTGATGGAGGCCACAGCTCTGGGGAAAAGCTATTCCTAAACACAAACATGAGAGATTGATCAGCACATACGTTCTCACCATGAAATAGAATTTCCATAAGAGCTTATGCGCTCTGTTAGAAGTTAAAGGAAGATTTTTTATTATTATTATTTTGATGAAGTATATTTTTAGTAAGTATCACTTTGCAGTTAAATTAAGTCTCTGCATTTTAACCCAATCTGTGCAATGAAACACACATATACACACTAGTGAACACTAGGGAGCAGTGAGCACATGTGCCCGGAGCGGTAAGCAGCGCTAGCCATGGCGCCCGGAGAGCAGTTAGAGGTTAGGTGCCTTGCTCAAGGGCACTTCAATCTTGACTTGTCAGCTCTGGGAATCAAACCGGCAACCTTCTGATCACAAGAACAGTTCTCTAACCACCAGGCCACGGCTGCTTGTCCATCTGAAGAAAGTTCTTTCTTTCTAGTTCCCACTCTTACATTTTAAAGTGGCATGACAGGTGTTAGTGTAGTGTGCGTATCTGCTGATGGAGGACACGGTCTGTAGTTTCCAGCATGTCCCGTCCTTCCTCCAGCATCTGAAGAAGAAGAAGAAGAACGCCTTTATTTGTCATTACACATATACAGATGTACAGTACAACGAAATTCTTTCTTCAC
>JAYDZF010000020.1:6145330-6157916 GCA_034509105.1 Microcambeva barbata | reverse complement strand
ACTGCTCCCCGGGCGCTGTGGCTAGGGCTGCCCACCGCTCCGGGCATGTGTGCTCACTGCCCCCTAGTGTTCACTAGGTGTATGTGTGTGTTTCACTGGATTGGGTTAAATGCGGAGAACAAATTTCACTGCAAAGTGATTAAAAAAGTATCTTATTTTGTATGGCGAGCCACACCCTGATAGACACATTATCCCTCATATCTGTGCAGGTGCCATCAATCAGCAGGCAGAGGTCATAATTGCATTATGAGTGCCCTTAGGTGAAGGTTTTTGTGTAAGAATGTATTTCAGCAGTGCCATCAGCAAGATTGAGTTGCAATTGTTGGTTGGTCTGGATGAAAAAGTCATGAATACTGTAAAGCTTGTGTATGTCGATGTTTTCAGATATTTTGCCCAGGTGTCAGTTATTCAACATAATTCCCCTTCCTTTCCCCTGACTCTGTAACTTGCGTTCTGATTAGCTGTAGTTCAACACCGCAACACCACCATTCACAACCTAATTGCAACACTTTCACACTACATGATCTAGAACCACAGTCAGGTCCAGATATTTAGCATGCTAGATATGTTCCAAGAGCCTTACTTCCATTTTCAATAGGCAGGCTCATCAAGCACACAGACATTTCTGTAGCACATCATCACAGGTCTCTTGTTGTCTTTAGACTGTGGGAAGAATACCACACAAACACAGACAGAACATACAAACTCTATAAAGAAAGGACCTGACTTTTGGGAATAGTGCCACACTTTAATTTCTAATGTATGGCCTGCACTAAGTAGCCAGAATGATTCTCCAAAGATTCTCCAAGTATGAAACTTTACTGAAGGGATGAAACACCATTCTGTTAAAAGGTTATAAAGGGTTCACTGTAGAGTCTTTCATATACAACAGTATAATAAGCCTGTCTGGATTATGATTCTCTATTAATTTCTTTTAGATCAGTCTTCAGGCTCAGACACTACAGGACAATTGGCCTTTTTATTGTTTCTTCCACTGCAGTAATGGAAACTGTGGCCTCTGAATTTTGGAAATTGGTCTGGGCTGAGATCTCCTGTGTGTAATGTCCACTGTATTATACATACAGGAGCGTTCTGCCAAAAACATAACATCATTCTGGCTTGCAGACCTTAAAATAAAAAGGAAACCGAGCCGATGACATTCATTTAATACATATTTGAGGCTTCTGGCACACTTGGATTAAGCAATTTGAAATAATGCAGTTGTATTTATTAAGGAAGGTCATCGGTATATGGAGGAACTTGTGCTTTTATGCTCACAGGCTGACCAGATGAACGACACAGTACAGTTCCTAGTGTTTTTATCCACTGTGCATGTCGGTTAAACTCTAAATCTGGCATTGTATAATCCAATATAATAGATGCTGTGATTACTGCTTAGCTCTAGCAGGAGTAGATTGATTGGCTCTAGTCCTAGATAAGACTTTTGTGATTAGCCTACATAGTTATCAAGGTAAGGAAAATAATTATGACTGATATGTTGAGGACACATTTTACATTTCCTCGGGCCTTTGTCGCATTCGATTACAGGGTCGGCTTTTACACCTCAATGATTTGGCACAGTTTTTACACCGCAGGCCCTACCTGTCACAACCCTCCTATTTATCCGGACTTGGGACCGGCACCATGATGAACTACCAATTAGCTGGACGACTAGGCAATCAAAGAAGGGGCTTTGTCTCCAGCTTTTTATTTAGAGGTTGACGTGGCAGGTGTGCAGGAGCCCACAGAAACTGGATCATGACAGCAACATAAAACTGTTGTCGGGAATTCAATCATAAAGAGGGAAATATTTTATTTTTTATGAGCCTGAGAAAGCTATAGATTCAGAATAGCTTGTTTTCATCCCTCTTGACAGTCACATCCTCAGGAACATTTTACTCCACCCCCAACTTACTGCAATAATCACTTCAGCCCACATGATTTGATAGAAAATCTCCTTTACACCTTTAATACTCAACACTTTTTTTTTTCTTAGCAGTGATGTAATGATGTTATTCAATCAGTAATCTGGACAGGCTCCTGTTCAGCCATGTCAAAAAATCTCCTAAAATACCTGCATCCATGCTGTTAGCCCAAGATATGCGCCAAGCCCCCATTACAGTCACCGTAGCCAGAGAAAGCAGCATGGCTTCATTATTTATTGGCATGGCGTTCCCTCCGCTCTATGCATCTTACTTAAAGTGGATTTGAGAGGCTTCGCATCCAGTTTATCTGTGTTTACACCAGCGCTATCGGTCATGTTCAGCAAGCCGCCTCCGTACCAAGAGCTGGCACCCTTCTCCCGCCTGCCCGTTTTATTTAGGCATTAATCATTAGCTGTTTGCCCCCTGTCAGCCTGCTGCATAAGAGTGGGTGACGTTTCGGATTTCGCTTCAGACACGCTTGGTACGGTGCTGTTAGTAAGGATGGTATGCTGTCAGTTTTCTTTTCCTTTTTTTTTTCTTAACACACTTTTATGTAGAGTGAAAAGTAGCTAAATGTACAACACATTAAATCATTTTACTGATCGTTCCAGATTGCAAACAAGACAAAAAGGTGCTCTTGTATTTACCTTAATTTTATCCTGAACAGTTGTCGCACTTGGTAGCAAAAACAAAAAACTGGTGGTCATCACTTTATGATAGTTGGCTGCACAGAGGGGTCAACTTTCTGTCATGTTCCTTGTAGCAGACTAGCACCTGGTAAAGCCATCCATGTGATAACAGTCTGGGATATTAGCATGTTGTTTTACACTTTTTTTATATTCATGACAGGAAATCATGACAATTTTGTATTTTTCAATTCACCTCAATGTTTTCGGATTTTGGGAGGAAACCTTTTTGGTCCTTATCTTCCTCCATAAGGTTTTGAGCAGTGCACTGCCCATTCTCAAAGGCCTGGTTGTGTCTTCACTTCTTTACTTTACTTGAAGAGAACTTGCTAACAGGTTTGCAGAGTTGGTTTAATTATACAGTCAATATAATAATGTTAACCATTGTCCTAACATACTTAGATGAGTTTAATTACTATGCCTCTTCATTTTTGCTGAAAACAGGACAGATCATTGAGACTGTACTGAGAAGATTCAGTAAATCACTTGAATATATTCTTTGGTCTTTTTCTGAGACAGACTGGTCGTCCTAATACCCTACTTTCATTGTTAAACTGTGTCTGGGTCTAATTTACAGAAAATACATTTTATTGCCAAAAAGTAATTTTCTACGAGAAAGGGCAATTTGACAGTTTGGATTTACTGTCTACGTTGTTAATACCCTGCTCTCATTCTGAAAACATGTCATTTTAATATAGGAGACCAGCATTAATTGTCAACAACAATAACTTATAATAAAAAAAATAAGTTCCACATAATGTAATTCTGTATTTCGCTGTGCTACCCCAATATTTGGCCAGAAACCCAAAGTCTGTCAACTCAGTTCCCCGGCTGAGTACAATAACCGACATTGCTCAGTGACATTGAAGCCCATTCAAACTCACACGGCTTGCCAAAACCAACTCCTCCTCCAGTATCAACAGATTAAAGGGTGTTTACTTGTCTGAATTACACAAAGACTTATTCAATATGATACGAGGCTAGGAGACCCTAATGCTTCTAAATCTATCTAAAATCACCCGAGCGGAGAAATTAGTACTTTTATTGACTTGAGACAAGGTTCGTCTGTGCTATTTTAGTTTGACAGTATTGTCAAGCTGGGTCTTGGGATATTTGCACTAATGGTGATTTAGAGACTTATAGACGCTTTCCTGCTTGGACTGTTCATGTCTTGAACGCAATTGCAGACACACATTGGCTAGGCTGATGTCTCTCTGACCATTTTTGGATTTTATTTCCTTTTACTAGGTTTATGAGAATTAGCTTCGTTATTTTAAAAAATAAAAAATTACCACGGATATTTAAGACTCTGGTGGCCCACAATAATGGATATTTTGGTCAGACTTTAATTTGGGGAAAATTTGTTGATACTTAATGCTTGTGGCTTTAATTAAGCAAAGAGTTATATTCAAACATAAATACATAATGTTTCATATGTATAAACATGTGCTTAATAATTTTCTTTTGCAAATTGTAACCATTTATGTTACATTATGGAATATGTTACCTGACATACTAGTGAGGTTGTTTATGTACAGTACAATGTGTATGTACAGTAATGCCAGTTCTATAATCAAAGATAAGGGGAAATATAGTTGTATTTATAACAAAAGGAGCATTTAAGACATTAGAAAGGGTGGGGTGGGCAGGCTGGGACGTCTGGCACGGATTGATTCTATGATATTGATATTATGGAGAAAATAGGTTTGAACATATGAACATTGAAGAACAGAACTTCTGAACCAGTTACACTCATATGTCAATGATCTACAGTCCTCTGGGCATCCCATGAACAGACAGATTCCTTTATATGTTGTATGTTTTACCACCAATATATCTTATTAAGGGTTGCGTCTGATTTACTGGACAGGCCACCGTTCTAGGTCCATCTTGGGGCAATCATACATTGACATTCATACAGTACAGAGGAGTTATTTGATATCTCCAGTTAATCTGACTGAATACTTTGGACTCATGGGAGGAAACCAGAACACTTGGTGGAAACCAGTGCAGATACAGGGAGAGCATGTAAACTCAGGATCTGCGATCCACACTTCCATCTGGGAATCAAATCCAAGACCTTGTTGCTGTGAGACAGCGATACCAACTAAGCCATTATTTTAGGATTATTTTTAGTAAACATTTAGCAGAAACGAGGTTCCTTAAACCATAACCTTTTATCCACAAAATAAATGACCTACTATAACTAACAGGTTAAGTGTGTCGATTTTATCTTCTTAATGCTTCTGCTGAGAGCTGAACTGAGAGTCTAGGGTGAAATCCTTCTTTTCATGCCAAAACAACATGTGACCCTGGGATGCGGGTCAGATTACAGCTCTGTTACGGCCCTCTCACTCCAATAACCCGGTCGTGACTGACACTTTCCACCTCTGACTCACCTTCTCTACTTCCCACACTCAACATGGCGATCACCAGCGGGTATACCAGGCCTGTCAATTAGCAGCTAATGTAGGGTGCAGCTGTGTGTCACACAACGCTTTCCCCCGCTGTCGGCCGCACATCAGATGTCCATCTGTCTGCCTGCGGGACGCAATGTCTTGTTACTGAAGAGGAACGGGGGAAAAAAACACCCAGCGGGAGAGGAGGATGGTGGAAGGGAGGCTGGCGTGTTAGACGTCAGTTTTCTAACGCTCCGGCTAACACAAAGAGACGTTACAGTTCAATCGATTTTAGACCTAGGGTTGTTTATAGTCATTGTGAGGTCGGTGGCATTGCTTCCACTAGGCTGCAAACTTATTGCGATGTCATTGCTTTGTACTTTATGACTTAATTTCTTCATTTGTCATCATTAACAGCCTTATGTCTAATTATTATTCATCTTTGGCTCCCGTTAGTGGTCGCCATGGTCCACATTATCGGCTTTCCATAGTGTTTTATGCCGGATGCTCTTCCTGACACAACCCTCCTATCAATCCGGGCTTGCGACCGGCACTACAGTTCACTGATTTATGCATATATTGTGGCTAGGAATGTACAGGGTAATTCAGTGTCTAATTAAGTTGGTGGCATGTTTTAGGACTGTGGGAGGAAATCATAGCCCCTGGAGGAAACCCGTACAGACATGAGGAGAACATGCAAACTCTTTCCACCCAGCCTTATGCCTACTTTTGGAAGTCAAGTTCATCTTAGAGAATCACACATTCACAAATAATCTTAGAACTTCAATATCAGTGAGCTTTGGAAGTGCCGTGGCTCCGTGTCTTACAGGTCCTAGATGGGATGGCTCTGGTCCATTCTGTGTTGTTTGCATGTTCTCCCCTTGTCTTTGTGGGGTTTTTATGGGAGTTTCCATAGTTCAAAGACCCTTGAGCAAGGCCCTTAACCTTTAAATAGTGATGCCAAATGTATATACATAATGTATATACAAAGAGAAAGAAATAATTGTTTGTTAGTTTGTGTGTAGCACAGTGGCTAAGCGGGTAACGCTGTCACCTCACAGTAAGAAGTTCCTGGGTTCAATCCCCAGGTGAGATGGTGCTTTTTCTTCTCACTGTGTCTGTGTGGGTTTCCTTCGGGGGATCCGGTTTCCTCCCACAGTTCAAAAACATGCAGTCCGGTTAATTAGAGACAGAATAGCCCAGTAAGTGAATGTTTATGTGCACATGAGTGTGTGTCTGTCTGTGTCAGACTGTGATGTGATGGACTGGGGCTTCATCCTGGCTGTTACTGTGTGTTGCCACATTGAAAAGCACTACCCCCCCCCCCCTTCTGAGAATGTTTGAGTGAGTGAGTGAGTGAAATCATTCATTGTCTGTTTTACCACCATTTTACCCTGGTCAGTGTTGCAGAGTCTAATTCACTACACAAAGGGCATGAAACCCCCTGGACAGGTTGAGAGTCCATCCATTTTAGTAGCTCTCTTGACCTCACTGGTTGTCTGGCTGAGAAATCAAACCCCTTTCCGGGAGGCGTCAGTGCTAACCAATGCACCACTGTGCCGATCCTATAAATAAAATCTTCAGTTTTTCAACACACTGTATATTAATTAGACTAATTTGACTGAATATCAGATTCCTTACCCAAATATTTAGCCAATATTCCCTCGAATCCACAAACATTTGTCGAAACAGAACCTAAGCCACTGGAACCCGGCACATTTCTTCACGCAAGCTGACCAAAAGCACAAATTCCACCCCGCCAGCTCCTCTACCTTTATCAAAGAAACATAAACATCATTTCATAAGAACCCCATCACCTCTTAAAAATAACAGTAATTACCCTGTTGTAAACCGAGCCAGACAAAGGGTCATGGATATAATTAATCGTCTGTCAACAGGCATTACTTTATCCCGACTGAGAAGCGTGTCAAACGTATTCCTTCTGAATTTCAACCCCATACGTTCTTGCCAAACACATGCATCGTAGTGACATTTGCCAAAAAAATATTTAAGGATTTAAAAGGAAATTATACATGTCACACCCACTCAATCATTATTAAGGAATCAGGCTTGCGGTAATTGAGGTGAGAAAATTTCAGCTTTTAAAAATGAAAAGCATGCCAACATAAAAATGTCTGAAATTGTAAGACGGGTGTCTGGCAGCCAGAACACACCGGCTTTTGTCTGATGTTGTGCCATTTCGATGACTGTTCCACCTAAGAGGAGTTTGAATTATTCAGGAAATGAAAGTCAATGCTCTCCTCTAGTGGTACTAAAGAAACATTACATCCTAGCCGTCCAGAACAACAAATGTCAGGGTTTAAATGTGTAATAAAGTATTTATTACGATTTTAATGTCATATTTTAGCTTAGGCTAAACTGTTGTTGGCATCTTATGACAGTGATGGCTTGAAAGTCTTTGAGCTTATTTTTATGACCAATGTTTCAGTCAATCTTTATACTGAGATGATTAAAATCTAAGAAACTTAGTAATTGAATTGTTTGATGGAATGTTCATATGCCAACTTTTGAGTCAGTTAATTTAGAAATAAGCTTTTTTAGTGCAACAAACCCACCAAAATGCCAACCAGGATAAACCAGTGGATAAAAATAATATGTTATTATTATTTCTTGATCCAAAATGAGTTCAGCTCAGTTCATTGTCTTTAACCCCTTATCCAGGGGTGCTGGAGCTAATCCCGAGGCACACAGTAACGCCCTGGATGGGGTGCCAGTCCATCGCAGGTACCTTCAGGACAATACAGTGTCTCTAATCAACCTGGTAGCATGTCTTCGGACTGTGGGAGGAAACCAGAGTACCTAGAGGAAACCCACACGGACACAGGGAAAACATGCATACTCCACAAAGAAAGGACCCAGATCGCCCCACCCGAGAATCGAACCCAAGACCTTCTTGCTGTGAGGTGACAGTGCTACCCACTAAGCCACTGTGCCGCCCAATTGATGTTTTCAATCTCATTCTTAATGCAGGGTTCTTTAAAGCTCTAGCAGACTGGATGGACAACATCCGTCAACTTGCATTCTTGGGTCCCTTCACAACCTTTGTCTTTGTCACATTATTATGTCGTGCATCACTTACCTCATGAAGGAAATCACATTTCATAAGCTGGCTCGGTGGGTCAAAATCTTAAGACCAGTTTAAAAAATGCAAGAATTTTGCACTATTGGATCTTAAGAGGGTTTTTAAGAAGACTAGTGGGAACGTTGCTCCAAGTGCTGAAGATGCCCGTGCACAACCTGAAGCCCCACACCCCCTGTGCCATGTAGAAAACATCTCAGGTGGGTATCATGTTAGTAATATTAGGAACCATCACGACTGTGAAGGTTAAATTATTTCTCATCACGGAATAAAACTTTCTTGGCATTAATAATGGCCTAAATTTGGGTCAAGGATTGTCCTCTGTCTTTTAAATTTACATCACTTTTATTCAAAGTCTAAGCAATTGAGGGTTAAGGGCCCAACAGTGGCCACTTGGGAGTTATGACTGTTGAACCAGTGACCTTTGGATTACTAGTCCGGTACCTTAACCAGTAGGCCAACCGTCCCTACTGTGTCTTGATGAACAGCCAATTAAATCCAACGGCTCAGCACCGGTGACGTTATTTTGGAGTGTACCCCAGGATCCGACCTCAACAGTGATGGCACGCTGTGAGAACCCTACAATCCTACCACTTCTTCCTTGAACCTTCTTAAAATCAGGAGTGTATTAAGTGTGGAGGGCAATTATACATGCTGGTTGCCCTCCCTGGGTGTTTTTCCAGCAAGACAATGTGACATGTCACACAGCTAGAAATGATTACATGGAAAAGCATGACCAAGACTTTCAAGTACCCTTCTCCCCCCATTACTTGAACCCAATTAAGCATCTGTTTGACCTTAGCAAGATTTCTGTTAATAATAAGGATAAAAAATCAACAGGACAAAGTTCACAAATTAAAAAGCCAGTATATTATGAACAGGTTCAAACATATTCCAGCAGTTGCAATACAAACCTTGTGAGGTAACAGTGTAAATAGGCACTGATTATAGAGTTGGTATATTATGGCTCTGCTTAAAATACCTGAACGTAGGAACAGTCCTTGTTCACAAGCTTCAGCAGTATTAAAGAAAGCACCATACATTACACTTCTCACCATTCTACACCGGCATACGTTTCTTGAAATGCTACAATCGTACTTTAAAATATAATTACAATAATATTACTGCATTAATAAGTCATAAAAAGCAAGATACAGAAATAAAAACATCGCTTTTAATCTGACTCCATCTCGACTATGACCAAAGATGTGGACACCTGAACATCACCCGCAGCCCAAAACATTAGCAAACAAAAACAATGAAATATAATTATTTATCCACAAATTGTTACAGTTGGCACTAAAGAAATCAATTATAGATAAATCTTGACAATTCACGTCTGTAAAACTTTGAAATTCTTTGAAATGTAAGGTTTGTGAATAGCAATGTATCAGTTTTTAATTAAGTTAATCCTAGCAATCCTACAGCAATTCAGTCAGTAATCTCTTCATCAAAATGTACAACATACCTACTAGTTCTGTGGATGCAGAGGGGAACGTGTCAGAACATTTTTATTTTTGGGGCATTCGCTATATGTCCTAGGCTTCTGTGTGTTTAGCTAGGCTGTGCTGTGTGTTGTAGCTTCTATTATTCTATCATTCAATGTATAAATGTAGCATTTATCTTTCAAAACAAGGTCTGTTAAGTTAAGCACATTTTCCTGTGACTTTAATAGCGCCCTATTATTAAGGTTTATGATGTCCAGACTGCAAGTTTGTGTTGTGTAGACCTTTCTGGCTGAGCATCACGTCACACCAGGGATATTAAAGCTGTTGATGTAAAGATGATGGATGAACTTGTATGTATCCTACTCTGCTCTTTAATACAATCCACCCCCATTGTCTGTCCACGTCGTGGATGATTCATGAAAATGTGCAACTTTATATACTTAATGAACAACTGATTATAGCAGTGTCATTGTAATAGTTTTTGTGCTTATAGTACTTAAGAAACTTAGTGTGCAGTGTGCACCTTATTCAAGCTTCTAAACCCCTCACTGACAAAGTACAAGAAAACACTTGATGTTACCTACTTATAGTTTACATTTAGTTCCTGTGCTTCATATCTATGCATGCAGATTGACAAACAATAGTCCTACACTTTATTAGCATTTTCATAATTGATAGGTTTCAATGTATTATGTATATAATACAGCTGTAAGGATGCTTTTATTACCATGAAGAGTTGGACATTTATCTCTAATAAATCATTCAATCATTCAAGCTCCACACAGAAACGAACCTGAGGCACGAATCAAACCTAGGTCAATGAACCAGTGTGCACCTGCACTGCACACCACACCACCCTGTTTTCCTTAGCCAAGCCGAAATTCGCATTCAACCCCTACCCCTTCCAAAAAAATTAAATGCTGGTGATATTTTTCTTTTGTTTTATACATTTGCTCAAAATTGTAAATCTTTGTTCATGTTTAGTTTCTCTAGTTTACTTGTTTTTACTTCAATAAAAACTTTACTGTTTCTCTAACCTGGGATTTAAACTAAACCCTGATCCCCATTATCCCTTGACTCAGGTGCTATCATTCAGCAGAGGTCAAGATGCCTCAGTTATGAGTATTACCTATCCGTTAATACTCATAACTTAAATGCCTACTCTTCATTAACAATAGCCAATTGTTGGTGATGTTGGTTACAAACTGATGTCAGATGTCAGCATCTGGTGTGCTAGCATCTGAGCATCTCAGCCTAGCAGGAATTTGTGATTAATGTATTTAAATATATTTGATCATTCTTTTCTTGGGGTCATCTAACCATGGCAACCAAACCCCCTCAGATTTTGTAGCGTTGAAGGTAATGACCCATAACGTAGGGTGAATGCTACTTTTTTCAACACGTCAGACAACTTCTAACACCAACAACCAAACCACAAAGTCACTCGCATTGTGCTTTCCCCATGTGATGTTTGAAGTGAACACAAGGTGACCTCTGCATGTTAAATGTTCTGCACTGTGACAGTTCCAAATGAATAAACACTATTTGTGAACAGTTGTTCCTAATAAAGTGGCCGGATTGTGCATCTACAAACCAAGCTGAATACTGTGAGTGTGCTTTCTGCGTAGGTTTCTGATCTGAAGAACTGCTGACTGGTCAACTGATGAACACTAAACAGACAAATATGATGCTAATACTGTAGATAGAATTCAATGTTCACAGATGTAGTCTCTTCACATCATTATCAGTGCCAGGCCTTTCCTGTACGCTTATGAAGTTGGGGGAGATCTAAAACCTAAATAATACCATATGACATGAAAGTAGTATAATCAGGTTTGTTCCATGGCTCACAGATACCAAAGTTTAGATAGTGTTATTCTAAATTGCAAAAATGTACTCCTCGTTTCAAATTTCCCACATCACGGTGGATATTGATGGTCCCAAACACTAAAACAGATGTAGCGTGTATGTACAACTTAAGCTCTGCCATAAAGCTACGCCCACATGATGCTAAATATCACTAATAGAATCCATCCCAGTAGCTAGAATGATAAAAAAAAAGAAAATCACATCATGGATTATGCCAAGAGTATCATGTAGACCAGTGGACAGTGTGCAAAAATAACCCACTGGCTTCACATCACTCTAATACAAACAAAACTCTTTGAACATGGCTACACCACATTTTTACCAAGCTCAGGAGCCATCCAGATAAAGTTCGGTCCACTTTACCAACTAATTACAGGAACAGCAGGAATTGGAAGCTCGTAGTGCCAAAGTGGCTATAGACTTTACAGCAGAGGTTGTGACTTTGTGACAAGTTCCAGCACTGGAGATGTAGTTGGACGCCAGTCGGTGCAGCCTCTTAGCTCCGAAGGTATTATAGTGACCCGGCATGACCTGTTCGACTTCCTCCTTGTCCACCATCTCTACCAGTCTCTGGCAGCTGTGGACGTAGTCGCCGACGGCGCTGTAGGGCAGCCAGTCTATCATAGAGCCGTCGTAAACCACGTCGCCGCTGAAGAGCGTCTTGTTGTCCTTGTCGTGGAGACAGATGCTGCCTCTTGAATGACCCGGCATATGCAGCACCGTCAACTGCCTGTCCCCGAGATTGATGACGTTACCTGAGGAAGAAGCAGGGTGTAGAACGACAGGATATGAGACTGTGCTGCAGCACTGACACAGCGTGAATCGACCGGGGTAGAAATTATACGGGAAAGGGAAAACCAAGTTTGGGGTTGTAGCACTGCAGATATAACACATACACACACACACCTATCTGTGCATATATTTATAAATTAGTCTTTGTGATTTTATAATATGCCAAATAGGTGCACTGGGTAGGAGATATCTACAAAACTCACAAGGTGCTAAAGTCAAACTCAGATAGAGATAGATACTTTTTTTTAATCACTTTACAGTGAAATTTGTTCTCCGTATTTAACCCAATTCATGCAGTGAAACACACACATACACACTAGTGAACACTAGGGGGCAGTGAGCACACATGCCCGGAGCGGTGGGCAGC
>JAYDZF010000020.1:5231141-5242909 GCA_034509105.1 Microcambeva barbata | reverse complement strand
TCAAGTGGCACATAATTTTAAAGCTGGTTTAATTACCTTTCCAGTAAGACCCCGATTTATTATTTTTGACCAGTAGTTTTCAAGAAATCACGATCCAAAAATACAAAATGTTTTTAAATCTGTCTAGGGTATTAAATAATTATGTGCAAAAACTTAAGAAATCTGTAAGGAGGCAAATACTTTTTCACAGCACTGTAAATATGTCGAGAGAGAGACTACACTATTGTGACAACGTTTAACTGTACTGTTCTTGTCTGTGAAATATTAACAAATATTAACTCTAACCTATGTACCTTATCAACAAGCCTACCAGTCAATGAATACACTGAGTTATACCAATCATATACATAAACAGGGTATTGTAAAATGTGTTTATAATCTGTCTATATGTCTGTATGATGAGCAATATACCAACTATACAAACATAAATGTTCACGTGTTTTGCATTTGAGTCGAGTGTTCACAAAGAATCATATTGTTTGGTTTTATTGGGATTTCATCAGTGCAAGTTTTCATATCAAACATAGTCGGGTGCAGTTATATTTATCCAATTTATTTATCACCTTATTTTTGGACTGTGGGAAGCAACCAGAGCCGCTGGAGTAAATTCACCAAGACACAAGGACAACATTCAAACTCCACACAGAAAGGACCCGGATTGGCCTGCCTAGGGATCGAATCCAGGACCTTCTTGCTGTGAGGTGATATTGCTACCCACTTATGCACTGTACGTGCCCCATAATCTTGGTAAACGTAAAAATTCACTACATTTTGTCTTGCCCTAATTGGTCCTTGCGTTGTACTTTATATTTGGTATTAAATTATTTTGCTTTTGTTAATTAACATCTGAAGTGTAAATGAAGCATCAAAACATAACCCTTAATTTATCATTTAAAGGCTGGATCAGGTGGATTAGAGCAAACTGTGCCAAACAATGGTAAACTGATCTCATGCCAAAGAAGTGTGTATTAAACATTTACAGATGCAATAACCCCACTATTATTTCACGTGTGTTATCTACCATTATATAATATTATATATTACATGATGTAATAACTACCATTAATTGGGTGGCACAGTGGCTTGGTGTGGAACACCATCACCTCTCAAAAATCTAATGATGAATGAACCTGGGCTCTGCAAACAAGCCACCATGTAAGTACAAACTTATATTGATATCTGACACAGATGGCATAAATTATATTTATTAATTCATACTAGAAAACGTTTCAGGATTTTTTTTTAAACATGACTTGGTTAAATTCATGGCTTATTTAACATAAACTGCACAAGCAGCTTCAGCACGTTATCGTCCCAGCCCACCACCTCTCCGTTTGTCACTTTGTCATAAAGCCGCAGACTCTCGGTGCCCCAGCACAGGTTCTTTCTCGAGTTGTTTGGAACAGAGAAGGAGCTCAGAGCCAGAGTGTTCAGCTGGTAGCAGAAGAAAGAAAAGTACTGGCCGTCTGTGATGATGGCCTGTGAGACGAAAGGCCTGCTCACGTCTTGTTCGCTCCAGAAACCTAAACCGAAAAAGTATGAGTGAAGGAACCTGGAACAAACTTAAATTGTTTTAACAGATTTAACATGCAACTTTTTAAATCGCCGAAGTTGTTTTGTAGACTTGTGGGGGGGAAATTGTACACTATGCAATTATTTTTAATGAATAACAAATTAACAAGCTATATTTATATCTGACAAGCCATAAGAATCCATGTGACATTTGTAAATGACCACATGATGCACTATGTCACCTGAAGGTGATAATAATGGATCTAATTAGAATCTAACATAACCTAGTATGGGAGAGGCTATATTATATACTTTGTTTCTACCGATCTAGTCATTTCTAATTCCATATAATAACTACTCTGCCACTTGCACTACCCTTGCCCATCTAGGGTTGGCGCTGTATTGGAAGAAGAGTGTCACCATAATCTCAGTAATTGCAGGCCACTTAAATAATCCAGCACCAGTCGCTCTGCAGCTGCAATAGGGAACCCTGTCCACACTCCTTGTGTCATCAAGCCAGGTTGGTAGTGTTCATATTAATTCATGTCAGCATTATAGTTTGATTTATTTAATACATTATTAATAGCAGTATAAACTCACCCTGATACATGGCCTGTGCTCCAGTCCACGCAAAAAGACTTGCGATAGCATTGGCTCTCAAAAACACCTCAACTTGATCTGTGAGGTTTTTCTTGTTCAGTCTGCCCCTACGAAACCTATCGGGAACCACGTGGAATTGAGTGTGTCCATAGCAGCATGGGTCCTGCAGTTTAGCACCTAAAAAGGTACCACACAAACATAAAGGTTTACATTATTAAACACATCGAATAGGTGAAATTGTATTTAATCAACACCAACCATGCCGATCACTCCTGATGGCATTAATTTCAATTTATATTGCTGAAGGGGTCTTTTAATTTCATGTTACTTTACTTCAGGTATAAGAATAGAAATCTTTCACACCTGTAAAGATGTTGTTGTCATACTGTCTTCGAAACAAGGGAAGAAGGTCTGGAGCAAACTCGATTACTGGCACCTCAGCAGGCATCTCTGCCTCAAGTGGAACAAACTTTAAAAAAAAATTCAATTTAAGCCATGCATTATAAATCTTAGGGAACAATTTAATACACCTTACAGTCTAAATTAACACAGCATTGGCACCATAAATTTAATTACTGTGGTTGCTGAAGTGACGAACAAGGCCGATTTTACCTCGGGTAATTGATGTGGGATGCGAATTTGGCTGTGAGGTCTGTCATCAATTTGAAATCTAAGGGGCTCAACTCTACCACGTCGGTGTCCTCTTGGAATCGTCCTCTCTCCATTTATCCAGTAAAAGTTGACATAAGGGACCGAATCTGTAACACAACAGTATACATGCAAAAATGTCACAGTTGTTTTATTCAAATTAATTTTTAGAAAAGTAAATACAGTGTTTCAAATGTTAAAAAATGTTTTTCTTAAATACCGAGTCAACCGCTTCTGTGCAATTATAAATAAATTATAGGGATTATTTATTTATTTAAACCTAGTTAATTGATTCACAAGATCATAAGTTGAAAATCAAGTAAAATAGTTATTTAAATAGCCTTTGGAAGATGATAGATTAACCGTGTATGCATTAGTCTGCTTTAAAGACGTTGGCCTGAATAAATGTGGTTCAAAAATCAGACTTTTAAATCTCCAATTGTTTTCTTGTTACAGTAAGAAAAATATAGCTGGTCAGTTTAAAATACAAACATCTATAATTTTAATACTCAATACAGTCTTGCAATATTGATACATGTACCATACTTTACTACCCGATTAACTTAATAGATTATCGTTCAGTTTTGGGTTTCGGGTGATGATGAAAATTGTTAATGGTGGTTATTTGATTTACCTAAGCTTGACCGGCGGAGCACCAGATTCTCGTTGGCTAGAGAACTGACCACAGATGACACAACGTTCTTAAGAAAGGGGGCAACGAACTGGTTCTGTTCGTTCTGGACGAATGTTCTACCTTTCTTCATGTACCAGAACTCCTGCAGCAGAGAGTTCCACACTGCGGACCGCACTGCTGATAAAACCGATTCATCAATAACTGGTACCTCTTCTGTCCCTTCAGCCCCTGTACTGAATTTCTGTGGCAGTCCGGGTAAATATGCCGTTTTGGTGAAGTGCTGGTACCATTTATCCGCTCCTAGAGCAAACGTCTGCGGATAAACTACGTACTTCATGCGCTGGATGCGGGTCAGAGCTCGAATCTTCTCCTGTGGCTCTACAGTGCGCAAGCGCTCGAAGGACTCCAGTAAGACCCGGCGCTTAGCTGATTTACTCTTAGCAGTGAGGGAGGGTAAGATCGGGGGGTACAGAGACTTTGCGGCTTCAGTATTAACCTGAACATGTCTACTGCAAATTAAACGCGATGTTTTAGAAGATAAAAAAAGTCGCAAGGGCGAGTTGCTGCACGCCGCCATGTTTTCCCACGTGACTGAAGTATTCTTCGCCCTGTAGTTACAGTACAATACGAACGTCTTATGCTGCCCCCTACTGGCCCCCACAATGCCAGACTAGGATTCGAGCAATATTCAGACTGTCTAAGTCCTCTCTCTCTGTAAACTTTACATTTTCTCTGTCATCATGGGTTTCCTCTCATTTCATCTCACAAGTCCAAACACACGCAATTAGATTGATTAAAGTACCTAAAATGGCTTACTGAACATGTTTGTTTTCCTGTCCAATTTTCCTACCTTTCGCCAAGCAAATTAGACAAAATTACACAATTAAGACAAAACGCAGTAGTGACAGATCAATAAATTAAGTAACCAAATAAGCGATGTTTTAAATGGATGTAGAATTTCACTAAATACTTCAGAAAAAATGTGTGACAGTATTAAAAGGCATGGCTGGTATTTTGTCTTCCAATCATTCATTTATATTATGTATGTAATATGCATTTACTATTGTAAATAAACTTACTATAGTAAACAAACCAGTGTATATTGATTCCCGCTCAGCTTAGTTACTGTTCGCTTTCGTCCTTGACGGTGGTAGAAGTGCGCATGCGTGGAACACTGTAGGTAAACACACTAAAAGAAGGCTCAGCTGTAAACTGTGAAAGCTGATATGATTCAACGGAAATTTTTCCACACTCGGACTGTGTTACCTATATTGTGTAATGTCCACCAGCGTATTACAACAGTTCAGGTTTTTATATCTAATCATATTCAGTATCATATTCCTACCAGGGATGTTCGATGTTGAAGTTAGCAGCAAACAT
This sequence comes from Microcambeva barbata, assembly GCA_034509105.1. Lineage (NCBI taxonomy): Eukaryota > Metazoa > Chordata > Actinopteri > Siluriformes > Trichomycteridae > Microcambeva > Microcambeva barbata. Next base: position 5,238,135 of record JAYDZF010000020.1, on the reverse strand, counting down.
TTAGCTAACCGCTTGTGTGTATGCAATGCATGTTTTATTGTTTAAAAATTTACCCGAGTTGAATGTTTTTGTGTGTTTTTATACTGTGTGTGTAATTTAAATGTTTATTGGGGGTGCTTGTTTTGGGTTTAATGCTCTATGGTGGTATAGTTCTAATGTACCCACGTGTTTTTGTTTATGTTTTAGAAACGCTGCATGTCCGAACACAGTGATGAAGTGCGCTTGGCAGAGGAGGCCAGCAAGAAATATGGACGTCCTGCACCAACTATATTTTCCAAAATTATTGACAAAACTATTCCTGCAGACGTCATTTATGAGGATGATAAGGTAACATTCACACGTCATGTAGTCTACAAGTAAGAATCCAAACATTCTTATAATTACAATTTATATTGTTACATGATTGAGTCAATGCAGCCATTTATTGTCTTCGTTCCAAAAGAACATCTGGCACCTAGTGCCTGTAGTTGTTCATTGTTCCTTGACATTTTAATATTTTTTTGCAACGAAACAACTTCTAGCTATATGTCTTGGTTATGGGTCTCAGTGTTTGTGCAGAGGTGTGTACTGAGTCTGACCACATCATATTTTTAAACAGTTGTTGAAAAACCAGAGGCACTGACATTCCAATTAATGTAAATTTTTCAACCAATGGTTCAGTGGTTATGGACCCACATTTAATTCTAAATCAAGTGGTCCATAAACTACCTATAGAAACTTAAACTCTGGGATCCAGTACAGCATGTATAACTCTTTATATTAGGAATACTATTAAGAATACTATTTTCATCATTTTGCAGTTCTCCGCATTTTAACCCTATCTGTGCAGTGAAACACACACATACACACTAGTGAACACTAGGGCAGTGAGCACACATGAAAACACCCAGAGCCTAGGGCAGCCCTAGCCTGAGGAACAGTTAGAGGTTAGGTGCTTTACTCAAGGGCACTTCCGTCGTGACCTGCCAATCTTCTGATCACAAGCCAAAAGAACATGTAGGGAACATAATGTAACGTTGGTTCTCTAGAAGTGTAGCATACCGCAACATGTGAAAATAATAATAACATGGTGCAGTTGTTATGGTAATTGCACTCAATTGTACAAGCTGTCCACATGAGACTCCATGCTTACTGATTGCTGCAACATTTCTTTCAGTGTCTAGCATTTCGTGACATCAGTCCCCAGGCTCCTGTACATTTTTTGGTAATCCCTAGAATTCCTATCCCAAGGATTAGTGAAGCACACGATAACGATGCACCGGTTTGTTTCTTTTTGCTCTACAACCTTATTTTCTTGTATTATTTCTCCTTGAATAAATAATAATAGACTGATATTTTACCTGCAGCTTCTTGGTCATCTCTTGATAGTAGCTAAAAACCTGGCAAAGAAAGAAGGATTGGGTGAAGGGTACAGATTAGGTATGTCTGGAGTGTACACACACACACACACACACACACACACACACACACACACACACATATATAAATAAATATATAAATAAATATATATATATATAGTTTTTTTTTTAGAACTAACATTCTGTATGTTTTCTTTATAGTGATCAATGATGGGAAAAATGGGGCTCAGTCTGTATACCACCTGCACATTCATGTCCTCGGCGGTAGACAGATGCGATGGCCTCCAGGCTAAAATCACCATCTTGTGATGTAAACTCTCAGAACGTTAAAAATAAATTGACTATAGTAGCCGATTGAATATTGTTGTCACAAATTGATGGATTGTTTGATTCTATTATTTTTAATTAAAAATCTTTTTCTTAATATTGATAATTTTATAATATAACTTTTGTATCTGTGTACTTAACAACACCTGAGAAGCATGCTGGTATAATAACATAATTAAGCCCCCACAATCTGTTGACTCCTTCACTGGACATACTAGGCATACATTATATCCCAGATATTTTAAATTAGACGATTGTTAAAAAAAATCAGTATACATTTTTAATATTTAAAATACAGAATTGCTCATTTTTGACCACAGTTATCTTATCAAATGTTGGTAATTGAACATGCCGCTAAGTACTTGACAAATCAATAGTTCCCTTGCAATCATTGTGACTTATTGAATGTTGAATGTATTTTATTTTTACTCTGGCCCTAATATGTAATTACATTATAAAGTGAGATCAAAGAGGTAATGGTAAATTTGCAACAAATATCATGATTGCAGTACTATGGAATGCAAACCAAAAGAGCTGTAACTTTTTGCCAACACCCAAAAGAGTTTTTTTCCCTTACGTCTGAGCAGATTAGACAAACTAATCCATTATCATCCAATAAAAATGTGCCAACTATTTTATCAGCCTGGGATTACTGTTTATGGCAGGTTTTATTATCTTTCACAACATTGCACATTGATAAAGTTGTGTAATTATCATTCTTTACTGATTTGATTCTTGTGACCTGCATAGCATACTTGCATTGTGAAAAAGCAATATAATCCATTTATAAACGTAAGGACATTTTAATTGTAATTGCTTTGTAAATTGCATTGCATTGTTCATATTAATTCAATATAAGTGCAGGGTTCATGCTGTAAATACCAAAGAGCTCTGTCAATCAGCTTTGCTTTGTTACAACAAAAAGTAATCAAGTTTCTGCCCTGATCAGTGCTGCCATGGAGAAGACAAATATAGTACAAAATTTGGGTGGCACGGTGGCTTAGTGGGTAGCACTGTCGCCTCACAGTGAGAAGGTCCTGGGTTTGATCCCCGGGTGGGACGAACTAGGTCCTTTTTGTGAGAACTTTGCATGTTCTCCCTGTGGGTTTCCCCCGGGTTCTGTTTTCTCCCACAGTCCAAAGACATGCTACCAGGTTGATTGGAGACACTGAATTGTGCTGTAGGTACCTGCGATGGACTGGCGCCCCATCCAGGATGCCATGTGCCTTGGGCCCGATGAAGAGATGCGATAGGCTCCAGCACCCCTCCCCGACCCTAATTAGGGTAAGGGGTTAAGAAGATGAAGTAGAAAACTTGAAAAGGCTGCTCTATAAAGAACACTGCCACTGGACTCTGGAGCAATGATAGATAGATAGATGGATGGATGGATGGATGGATGGATGGATGGATGGATGGATCGATCACTTTATTAATCCCAGAGGGAAAGTCACATGTTGCAGCAGCCCAAGTACAGAAAGAACAATAGTACAATATAGAATAAGTGTATAAATGAAAAGAAGAAGAAAAAGTATAATAATACTAATTTCCCCCAATTTACTCATCTAAAAATGCACTGGGATTAAAGGGCACCTGAATGGCAGTAAATCCTAACCCCCTACCTTAGATTCGGTGTGTAAATAAATTATATATTTTTCTATCGGTTACGTTCACGTTTTGTAACGTTCAGACCAGGACAACGCATTTTATCCCCCACTGGGAGTCCACAACTCTAAAGAAACGTTGCTGGAGTAACGACTCAAACCGCAACCCTCACCTACACGCACGTGACCAATTGAAAACAGAGTTAAGGTGTATAACCTGGGCGTGCAGTCAGGTCACGTGCCACCGCGCAGCGCCCAAGCGCGTGATTAGAAAGGCAGGTAACGCGCTCTGTTTACTTAGATGATGTGTGCTGTTAATTGCTGAGCAACTTGGAGGCACCGGGGGAAAAAACAAGGAAAAAAAGACTGGTCCTGTCTGTAAGTATTCTTATTTCATATTAATACTTTTAGAATGTGTTATTAAGTGTAAACATATTTTTAGACAATTACATATAAACAACAACAATGTCGTTTGAAATTAAATGAATGCTGATTAATATTCATTAATGGTAATAACAATAATGGCAGGTTAAAATATTTACATTCTATTTAAAATTTTGTAATGTTAGCTTTTCTACTTTTTTAAAAAACATTTTTAAAAATTCTATATTACTATAATAGTATATTTTGTTAATTATGTTTCTATATATTTATAAATGTATAAGATCAACTGAAGAATGCAGGAAAACCAATTCTTGCTCCTTTCTTATACTTGGGCAATCCAAATGTTATTTACACTATTCTTGATTTAATATTTCGCCCAACCTGGTTGCACTTGGCTTGATAACTATGAGGATGGCTGTACATAAGTAGGGGGGTGGTAGGATAAGGTATTAGATTAGTAATCTGAAGGTTTTCGGATCAACACCTATTCCTTCAAGGTTGCCCCTGTTGGACCCCTGAGCAATCAAGGTCCTTTACCATCAATTGCTTAGAATGTATACTGTCCCAGTACTGTAAGTTGCTTTGGATAAAAGTGTACTCTAAGTACAAAAATGAAATAAAATAAAAATGTAGTAGCAAAGCCAACATTTTAATGAACTTTATTTAAGTCAATGGTAATATACTTACGAGCGCTTTTAAATACTTTACACTATAATGACTTCTGTCATCAGAATATATTAGTCTTAACTTTGCCCTATACATTACATTATATGACATGCAGGGTGTTCCTGATTTGTGTGCAAGTTCATTTTAGAGCAGACTTCGATGTTGCCACACCAGTGTTGTAATGATACACTTTGTCCTTTAGCTCTCTGACTATGGTGATGCTGACGTAGGTCCAAGACTCACTGGGAAAAGTGCTATTTGCAGTGGAAGTCATAATTTTATTGCATCCTGTATATTCCTTTGCTCAGTGTGTTTAACCATTTAAATGGTTTATTTAACCATTTACAATAATATTGCTCTATTTTTACTGAACAATTGGATGGGCTTGATTTGTATTTATATATAGGGACATGTTTTAATAATATCGAGCAGACAGAAGGACTAAAAATGGATTTGGCACAATTATGCTTCGGTTTCTCAGTGATGCAGCATCAGATTTCAGATTCATTGAGTTTTATATTTGTAGATTGTATAAATAAAAGTAAATAAAAGTGATGCTCTACCTCTAAACACCATTAAAGACACGCTATTGCAGTGTCAACGTTTTGTATTTTATTGTATTAATGTATTTTAATTAAAGTATATATTAAAAGTAATTGAAACGTACTGTATGGAAAATATTTAGAACACTAGGGGGCATCCACGGCTTATGGTTTTTGTATCTGGACTATCCATGTGCAAATCCGTGCCAACTCTTAAGTAGGTCCGTAACATTTGCATTACTGTTATTATTGATAGGTTGGTGAACTAATATAGGTGAAAGGCCGACTGTTGCCACTGTAGTGCAATGTGCCAGCTTTTAGCTTTCATCACTAAGGTTTCTGGCTCATTACTGGTTCAGTTAACAAACTTTCAGGGTGTTGCAACAATATAATGTGATAAAAGGCTACAAAGAAAGTGAACGCAACTAGTGCTGTGTCTGGATTAGATATGACTGGTGACTGTAGCTTCAAAATCCATAAGATTTAACATCAGGCTGTTTTGAAAATATTCAATTCTGTTTTATAATATTATTTATTTGTTCATTTTTAAGGTTTTTAAAAATAACTTAAAATGTCTTTGAGTGCCCATGGACAGCATAGCAATTCCAATGGAATTCCAACCTTGGAAAATAATGCACTGAGGTAAGTACACCTGCATAATATTAAGGCTTTGTAATCTTTACAGCTCCTTCGTTACAATGAAAGGGAAGAGATTAGGCACCAAGTGTAGGATTTCAATTGAACTTCGTGTTTGTTTTCTTGATTATATGCTAGTTTCAAGAAGAACAACCTCGAAGAGGAAAACCAGGGCGCCAAAGCACAACTTAATGGCAGCTGTGCAAAGACATTAATCGGAAACGATAATATGGGTTCCATCTTGTCCAAGGCTCAAAATCTCTCCTTGGGAGACGATTCTGGGATTGACAGTCCAACTGCAGAAGTTACAGGGGAGATAGAAACCAGCACAATATCTGATGAAATGATCAACTGTCAGACAGTTAAAATCACACAAGTTTCAGGTAAGATAAAGATTTATCCAATGAGTTATTTTCACATTTATTTCTTTATCATGCATACATATCTTTTGGAACAAGCATTGCAAAGCAATAGTTCTTTTGTCATTTGCATACTTATAAATTACTATCATTGACCAATTTAAGTAGGACTTTAAGACGTTTCAAAACTAAAACTATTACCTTTATGGACCTTGCTTGAAGTTTCTGAAGTGACCAGACTGGTTTGTTTACTTTGGCCACTTTATAATAGACGCCAAAAATTTAAACCCTTCCTGTAACCTGAACTGCTGCTTACCTCCCCGTCATCTTCCCAGTCAGTACTGCATGATACACACAAGACACCAGACCATCCTGCTCGTGTATTAATGCTATTTAAAAAAAACTCTGCAAACCATGTCAAAATTCTGCCCCCTCTGCTCTGAAACTCAAGAGGAAGAATCTATCCCATTGCCTGCAGAAGTCCATCTGGCTCCAGCTGACCAGTGCTGGAGCACAGCAAGGGATGAGGCAGTGAAGCTAAGAATGAGTGAATCAGGTCCAGGATCGGAGCCTCCACTTACTATCCACCAGATGTTGCAGCAAACAGTGGACAAGTTTGGAAATCATCCCGCCCTCTGCTATAAGAAAAATGGATCCTGGGTGACTCTGACTTATAAGGAATACCAACAACAGTGCCGGGTCGCAGCAAAAGGCTTTCTCAAGGTAGGATAATATTGGGATGATGCTAGTCTGTTCGCTCTGCATGGTTTCCTAATAAATGTAATAATAAACAAATAGGTTAATAGAATTGCAAAGATTATAATTTAAACTTTTAAACTATATATTTGCTAGACCTTCTCCCCCAAACATGACTCTAGTGAAAATAAGGTATGATTTAAGGATTAAAGTAAAATCCATCAAGACTATAATGAAAGGCAGCAATCTCTTGTCATAATTTAAATTACCATGATAGTAATTTGATAGTAATAGGGAAAACAGGTTGTTTTGTGCCTCTGTGAGTATACCTGCAATATGGGAAACTACTTCACATTCATTTCATTGAGACAGACAATGGTATGCTGCGGAACATGTTTTACAAAATGCCTCTTTACTATTAAAGG
>JAYDZF010000020.1:5101927-5112617 GCA_034509105.1 Microcambeva barbata | reverse complement strand
AAACGGCCCTGACTGTATCCATGTTACACCCATATGTACATACTGGCATTCATGCAGGAGTGGTTTCTTTCATTTTCAAGTCAGGTACATTGGTAAATGATGTTCTTAATAATTTAGCATTAAAGCACATGAAAAAGTATTTATTGCCACAAAAAGTGGGGGTTCAACGTATAAAAAAATCATTTCACTGTATTTTTGTTAAGCTGTATAAGACTTAAAAGGCTAAAGAACTTTGAGTCTAAGAGCTTTTCAGGATTTAATAATAATGACCCCTTAATGTATCTGTGGCCGGGGTAAGGCTTGGGAAACGGTGACCTGTGGGGCGATTGGGAACGAATGATCGAACCCAGGACGTCCTTGCTGTGAGGAGACGATGATGCCCACTGAGCCAACGTGGAACTCCACTGAGGATCCATTATATAGATTTTTTTCTTGTGTGGTTTGTCACCTGCATATAATGGATGTGGTTGATTTTTCTGTAGGTCATGACGGTTTCAGACAGAGGACAGCAGTCACGTCCCAAACCGAGCTTGGCCGACTGCACATCTAACACACTTCCCCTCCGGAAGCGTCCAGGTCTCTTACATCTGCGCAGCTGTGGAGACCTTAGCACCTTCACCTGGGCGGATCTGCAGACGGGCCCAGGCCACAGCAGAACAATCTCTAGGACGGGCATCAGGACAGCTAATCGGACTGGTCCCCGGCTACAGGCACAAGAGCGCCCCCACAGCCTGATCGGGGTTTCGCGAGAAACTATTCTGTAAAGACTGAAAACATTGTATTTAAATTACAAAAAGATTTCAAATGCTATACAATTTGTGCTTTGATTAATTTTATACATTTGCTTTGGTGGAGCAGTTCCACATTACTATAGCCCAGTACTGCTGGCATCCAGGGTTTGAATCTGCAAAGGTGTTACCTGCCTTTCGGGTGTAATAAAGTTATTATTTAGCTATGTATGTGGTACGGGGATGGTCGAAGCCTGGCGTCCTGTCTTGCACCCAATGTTGACTGTTCTACTGGTGGCAACCCCAAATCTGACCAAGGATCCTAATTCCTAATTCGCTAATTCTTACCTGCCAATGTGGGGTTTCCACTAGGCTCCATGAGACGATCCCTCTCACTTTCTGGCACATCAGCTCCAGATATGGGATTTAACAGCTTTTGAAGGACATCCGTCTAGGTCGGTAACTCTTCTGAGGTTCAACCTCGCCATGGTTTAACATGCCATGTACCAAGTACTTCTGCTTCTGAGTGTGTACAGGCTTAAAAAATGTGGACTACATGAATCCCTTACAATCAATGGTACATCAGTTGAACAATAGTTCTGCCCAAAACTATTCTATGTCATTCAAACTGAGGCACTTAAGAATGTATGGAAAACCTGTATTTGTGTCCCATGAAGCTACTGAGGTGGTTTTGACACTGCTAATAACACAAATACGATATAGAGAGACTAAAATACAAATAAAAACAATTCTCAGATATAACACAAGTTTAAAATTGAAACTGTGAGAGGTCCTTTCTGTCCAGTTTCCATGTTCTCCCAGTGTACGTACGTACGGGTTTCTTCCTGGTGCACCAGTTTCCTCTCGCAGTCCAAAAACATGCGATCAGGTAAACTAGTGACACAGGATTGCCTTAAAGGTGAATGTGTATGTGCAAGTACACCATCTTGGGTGTCACTGCGGGCCTTGTGGCCGCTGAAAAGCTTGAATAGGCTCCTGCACCCTCCGTGATCCTGATAAGGAAGTGTGAGTGACTTTTTCCAAACAAATGAAGATTCCTCTCATATGCACACCTATGACGTCTGTGCAATTTATTTATTTCAAATTAAATAACATATCTTTTTTAAAAAAAGGACGAACACATAAAATAAAAGAGAAGCTTTAGGTTTACAGGGGACAAATGTGTCCATAATGTGCCTTGAGTTTTGAAGATTTTGAGTCCTATTTCATTGTAAAGTATAAAGGTAGAATTTTTTTCAGTGTTATTGGGAGATGTTTTAACATTTCACTGCTGTGAAATACGCTAAACATTGGAGCTGGTCTCAAATGCATCGTATCTGGTCCCAGCTCTGCCTGCCGGCTGGGCTTAGCAGCCACATGAACATCAGTCGGCAGTGTTCATTCAGTCTGTCTGTACAGAGATGTATGGATCGGGGTGTGTCTCTCCGGACACAGTGCTGATTCGCACTCATCAAAGTGTAGACGATGAGATGGATACGGCTGCTGTCCGCATGTCGGAGGGGGTTAGCATCGTTCTCTTTAGTGGAACGGAGGATGAAGCAATGGGGCAGTTGGATGCGTTAAATCCGGAGCAAAGGCATAAACTTTTTATCTCAGTTTTCCAAAACAAAAAAGCCAGTCTTGTGATTTTTACATTTTATTTCTCAGTAGTCGTTTATTGTTGTAAATACTGTCACAAACATTCCTGCGAGGGAATGTGGCTCAGTAATTCATCACAGAAAAGCTCGCAAATAAATACCCGCTGCCGTTGCTTTACAGAAAGTGTTCCTATTTCTTTACCATAGACGAACATCGATAGAAGTTTAAATACATTCAGTGAGTGCATAAGAAACACTACAGTCAGACCCACCAGCTACTCCTCGGTGGACTTCGGTGGCTGCGGTGCAGCACGTCGGGCCACCCGGGTGTACATTAAATCCGGCGTGAAAAGTGCTAATACAGTTTATTCAGTTTTCTACGTACAACTACAGTGCAGTACAGTGAGGTGTGAAGCGGTCGGAGGAATCCTCCAGCAGTTTGGACCTAATCTCTAGCCACTGCAACTGTAGCACATCCAGCTGTTTCATGCAGGGTGGGATCCGGTGATCGGGGGGCGTCTCCGCAGAGTCGAGGATTATTGAGTGGACCTTGTGCTGTAGGTGAAAAGATGCAGTCGGGACTGCACACGTGTCAGAGAGATCGAAGGGTTTCTAATTATGATCATCTCTTAAGGTGAAGGTTTACAGATGTGAATGAGTTCACATTAGATTGTAGCTGGGCCACACCCTAACTTTAGTAGTAGTTCGAGAAATCAAGTACGTAGACAGATGGCAGCGTTCGCTTAGCCAAGTTAGCTTTACTTCGAATAGGTTTGATGTCTTTTAGGTCATAATAGGATTGTTTTCTTATCGTGGCAGTTGCTAGCACACCAGCACCAAGATCCTGGATCTGGGCAGGGCCGGGTAATGACCGGTAATGATTGGAGTAGACGAAAATCGGCCTAAAATCTGATATGGAGGTTAACGACCGGATTAAACATAGAGGTGGGGCTGTGTAAGGACTCTGGTTGCCCAGGGCTTGACAACGGTGATTATCAAATGAGGTGAATTTTAATGTCTATTGTTCCAAATAAGCTACAGCTGCAGTAGGTAGAGATTGCAATTATATACATAAAAGGCAGCAGTCATTAAGCACGTCTTTGCTTCAAACCGGTCTTTCACATCATGACAATAGTTTAAACCAACATTAAAGCATATTCTAATTCAATGTAAGGAGTATTAATGTCGCCATATTGTCATTTCAGTGCAGCGCTGCAATAGCCGGGATCACCCCGGGAACATTCGATTACATAATCAGACGAGTATATTCCTGGAACAGAAGAAACTGGGTGGGGCGGAGCATGACGAGTCCGTATAGTCCGTAATGTCTCACTGTGTCCATACAAACATTTGTGGCGTACATGACATACGACCACGCCGTCTGCTCCAATGGAAACGATGCCTTGACATAAAGATCTTATCTGGGTATGAGACGAGCTTTGTACAAGAAGCAGCTTTGGAAATGACACCCTGCGATAACTTCACGAAGATGTCAGGGCAGCTGATGTTTAAACATTTTAGAGTAATGCTCAGCTCCAAATATACAATCGTACCACTATGAATAAAGTGGTATTAATCACACATTGGAACCAAATGTTTACAGTACACCGATATACCACAGAATTAATCTAGGGGAGTACTCAAACAGACTTGGGGATGGTGGGGTCATGGTGCTAGGCAATATTTAAAAAATAGAAGTTGGGGGTTCGGTAAAATGCTCAGTCAGTAAATATTCCAGTGTTTTCTTGGATTGTGTTTGATCTACATCTATGGCGGATGGGCGATTATGCAGGTCATAATAATCGTTCAAAAAAGTAGGTGTGGATTCAGGACTTTCGTCAAGCATTAGTCTTAGTAATTCAGGGTTAAGGGCCTTGTTCAAGGGTTCAACAGTAGCAACCTGGAATTAGTGTGGCTTAAACTACCAAGTGGAAGGCTAGCATGTGAACTGGTCAGAGATCAGGATATTAGTGTCTAATAAATGCCATTATTGTTCAGTTCATTGACTTTAACCCCTTATCCTAATCAGGGTTGGGTAGGGGTGCTGAAGCTTATCCCAGCTCTTAAAAAGGTCAAAGGCACAAGCTGACACCCTGGATGGGGCGCCAGTCCATTGCAGGAACCTACAGGACAATTCAGTGTCTCCAATAAACCTGGCATGTTTTTTGGAAACTGGAGTACCCGGAGGAAACCCAAATAGGCAAGCACAGGGAGAACATGCAAAGTCCACACAGGACCCACCCGGAGATCGAACCCAGGACCTTCTTGCTGGGAGGTGACAGTGCTACTAAAGAGGCTGTACTGAACCAGGGTTTCTGGAACAAACAAACAATGGGCCCAGACACAATTTTAAGCTAAGTAGCTAAGTGGCTAGTACCGGCCTCACAGTAAGAACGTCCTCGGTTTGATCCCCAGGTGGGGTGGTCTGGGTCCTTTCTGTGAGGAGTTTGCATGTTCTCCTCATGTCTGTATGGGTTCCCACAGTTCAAAACATGCAGTCAATGAATTGTCCGATAGGTACCTAACCAGTAGGATGAATAAACCAGTGTTTACTAGTTTGCCTTAAGCCCGGATAAATTGGAAAAGCATCTGGTGTAAAAATCTATGCCAAAATCAATACTTCAGATCACAGTGGTAACTTCTAATGGGAGAACTGTTCAGTTCAGTTCATATTCTTTAACCACTTATCCAAATTAAGGTCGGGGATGGGTGCTGGAGCCTATCCCAGCTCGTCAATGGGCGCGGGGCACAAAATAACTCCCCGGTCTATAAAAGGGGAGCAACTGAAATAAGAAAAAAATATTCTGGCAAACTAAGATTCTCCTCTATATGTATTTTACATCTTTAGGCTCCCATGTGGCTTCTATGGTAACAATTATAAAATAAAATTTAATCGAGCCAGGGGACCCAAACCAGATCACAACATCTTCAATAAAGAATAATAAATTGTGTCTGGTCTGGTAATACATTTAAAATATTAAATCTCAGTTCTTGTTTAGTCATAGGTTACATTGTAAAGACAAACCTTAAAGGACTTCATCAGTACAGAAGTAATCAGCCATGTGCTACAGATTGAATAAACGGAAGATTAGCAAATGCTGGTAAAACTTTAGTAACAGTGACGTGTCGCTTAAAAATACTGATGTTAAACCAAACTAAAAGAAAAGACCTGAAAGCACATGAGCTTTAACAGAGGGCGGTTTCAAGTATTTCTTTTCAAATGGAACAACACCTACGAACCAATGAAAATACACGTATAACCCTGGAATATAAAGAATCCATAAGAAAATTAGAAAAATGAAAAATATGCTCTGTACACCGCCATACAGTTCAAACTATTCCAGAAAACCTCACAATTATTTTCAGAGAAAGTAAACAATATCCAGATTATACGAGCGTCGTTCACAGATCATGCAAAACACAAAACTATGCCTTTTAATAGTTTGGTCTTCAATAGTTTAATAGCCATACCGACATTGAATAATCTATTCTCTACACTCTAAGAACGGCATCGATCTTTTTATTAAGGCATGACTGTTTCACATTACTGTTGTGCATCATGTACAGCATATATAGGACCACGGAGCTACTGAGATTATTCTAATCAGCTATTACTTTGAGGAATGCATACCTGGAGAATGCAGATTTGGATAATCCGTGCCTCCACATGCTCGACCTATAAGCTGCCGTTTTAGATTCAAGTGGAAGAAGCTGGAACGCTCGGTGGCTACCAGATACAACTGAATTAGGGAATATACAGTGTGAATGAAGTTGGAATGAGTATTTTTTAACGAAAATTGGATAGTTAATTAGGGGCATTTAAAAGGGTAGGTTGCCGTTTCATTGCCTATCAATACTTTCCAACTAGTGCAGAACTCTCGTGCTGTCAGGAAAGAGAACGTGGTTATAAATGACACAGCCCGGATCACCACAGACGTCAGTCTTCAGGATCAGGATTCAGACGAGGTGAGGTCCAGGAAGTGAAGGTTTTTAGATGTAAACTGGCTGCTCCTGTGCGGTCAGTAAGCGGTACATGGCTGCAGGCATAGTCTTCATGTGAATCTGTTCGGATCACAGAACAGAAGATAAAAACTTGGTAGCTGTGATGATCGTGGGATGTAATGGTACACTAATGATGGTACTGTCATAATTTGTCTTAAAGTTGAGCTCAGTTCAGCTTATTGTCTTTAACCTCTTATCCTAATAAGGGTTGGGGAGGGGTGCTGGAGCCTATCCTAGATCTTCAATGGGCGCAAGGTTCAAGGTAACACTCTAGAAAGGGCGCCGGTCAACTGGAGGGACCTACAGGACAAGTTGACTCCAGTCAACTTGGTAGCATGTCTTTAAGGGCTCAACATTAGCAGTCTGGTAGTGGTGGGGCTTGATTACTAGTCCAGTACACTAACCACTCGGCTAGACAATTGCTATTTATTTATTTATTATTATTTCACATAATATTTTCCACACTTTGCTACATTCATGACTATTTACCTCATTAGCAATCTTTGGACGGTGGGACTGTCCGACCAGAAAAAAAAAACAATTCTCAATTACCTGGTCTTAGGTATTTTTTAGAACAGCCAGGACAGGCTGGAAGTCTTACCTCACCGACTGCGTTTGACAGAATGTGTACGATCTTCTCATGAGGAGTTGCCACAACACTCTGTCCATTGATCTCGATGATGCGGTGACCGACCCGGACACCACCTCGTTCAGCTATTCCACCTCTCATGAGGCTACAAATCTACAAACCAGACAAGAAAACAAGTGAAATCACTCTCCATTTAGCATTCAGGATCTAAAATAGGTCACTCATGAAAAATGGATAAAGATAGATACTGTAATATGTCGATAAGGTGTTTATTCCATGCTCAAAGTATCATACAAAGTACTAGATGTAGTAGTTTTTATGAGGGGTGGAGATTTGTTAATAACAATTATATTATATTATTTACAATGTCCTTGTGTTCAATGAGATATAAACTAAAATCAAAATGTTGTTCTCTTTATGCTGGGCACTGTATTTCATATGAACTGAATACCCACAATGCCATTCTGCACACTGAAACCCAGCTGGTATCTGAGGTCTGGTCTTCTGATAAGAACTGTCGTGACTGGTGGACATCTAACGATGTTCAGCTTAATCCTGGACTGATTCTTCAGCCCCTGCAGAACAAGACACGCCCAATATCAACAACAAATAAACAGCTCAGTGTTACACCATCTTGTAACTATGCAGCGCTCAGGTTTAGCGCAACATCTGGCAACAGTATTCTAAGGCATGACACAAACACATAAATGGAAAGCAAAGCTAGAGCAACACGGTTGAGCGACGACTCTCGTCCACAGATCTGTACCTTGATGATGCTCTGGCAGGTGGAGAGAGGAAGTCCAACCAGACTCGTTCCATTAATGGACATGATCTGGTCTCCGATATTCAGCCTGCCGGATTTTTCTGCTGGTCCGGCATGCATCATGTTAGCTATGATGACTGTGGGGAGGATGGAGCCCCAGCCGGACTCTACGATCACCACACCAAGGATCTCTCCCTTTTGCTTCTCTATGTAAACCTGCCCAGCACACCACAAACACATACAGTTTGTATTTAATATTAATGACATATTGTAGAGTTATGTTGAAGAACGCAAGTGTGCAAATTAGAGCCACTGGAATAAACTGGATGCTACACTATAAATGGGTCAAAATTACTAAAGACTCTTTATGGATGGTCCTTTTCCTCTTTGGTCTGGAGATGCCCCAGAGCCCAGATATCTTTTATGTCCCTGATTATACAGTTAAGCACCAAAAGCTCAAACAACCAAAGTTTCAGGAATACAAAGACCATATGAATACAAAATGTAGTGGTGCACTCACATCTTTGCAGTTCTCTGACTTGGAGAAGTGTACGAGGTCATCGTTATACATGTCCTGTGTGTTTAGGAGGTCACTGTACTCTTTCTGGCTCAGGTCCTCTGGATTGATGCCATTGGCACGCAGAAATTCCTGGTACGCTACACTGAAGGCCTGGCCGATGGACTGTGCTATTAGCTGGGCCTGAGGAGAAATAATAAGTGAATAAATAACCTTGGGCACTTTTAAATTTTCTATCTGTAACTGAGCCACAATTTGTACAGAGGTTCCCACTACTCTGACAGGACCTTATTTCAGTAGACAGTTGAAGTCATGATTGCAGTTGCAAGTAGACGAATCCAAATCGGACCCTTCCCACCGTAGACACAGCCAATTGTGTCTTTTAAGCACAGCTTAACCAATGGGACCTTTAAATTTGACCTTATCTTGCGTCCTGGTGATGCTGGTTTGACATATTGATGTGCAACCTGAGTACCCAGGGCTTCAGCCTCTGTGACAGGTGGCAGGTGAACAAATATTACGCTTGGAGGCTGAGGGCATCTACACTGGCATCTTCTGAGGTTTCAATAGTACAAGAACAGGCCATAATGCAATAATATTTATAAAATATTTTATATGTAAAAGCAGTTTGTTACAAAGCAAACAAATAAAATATTTTTATTTAAGCAGAATATCCAGAGATATGAAAACACTGCTTTCATTTCCAACATCGATTCTGAAGTGGGATTTTATGCAGTGATGGCAACCAAGACAAAGTCAGTTTGTCTTTTTAAAAAATTAAATTAAACTTAAAAGGTTGATGAGCACTGCTTTAAATCATAAAAAAGAAAAATACAAAACGAATGACTATACAATTCCTGGCTTCATATTGCAGTGTCTGCCCTGATTTCTAATGTTCAGATTATTAGAAATGTCGTCATCCCACCGGACCGCCATTTGGATTCGGTTTGAAAAGGTCAATCTGGACAGTCCATTAGAAATCGCACTCACATCTTCAGACTCGAAGACGTGACAGATCATTTTGTACTGGCGCTTCTCATCCTGGGCGGGATCGGACGCCTCCAGATTCTCCTGGGAGTCTGAGCGAGGCATTCTCCTCCGGGCCATCAGCACCACGATGTTCCCGATGTCAGCGATGTATGAAATGGTCCTTAATGGGTGGTCCATCATGGTGTCCTTCAAAAAAATAAGTCAAACAAAGTCATGGAAAAGTATCTCCGGTTTACCTCTCTTATATGTTTTATACTCTCTTACACACACAGACAGAACATGTAGACTTCCCGCAGGAAGGACCAGGACCGGCGGCCAAGTGGCGCAGATGAATATTCCGCAACCACACAAGCACCGAGATTCTAAAATCTAAAATGGGTTGGATGACCGGACTTTAGATTGGTGGGACCTTTGAATGATGAACTAGAACCATGGCAAGCAGACAGAAGTGCCTGTGGAGAAATCGTGAGTAAAAATAATGGGTCGGAGGAGGCATGAGCAGAAAAGATACACTCCTGGAATGCATCAGGCATCCTCAGCGGAGGAAGTGGTGTGTGGAAGAACCACTGGGTGCATTCGGCTGCCCTCTTTCCAGTCAGACATAGAAAATCAAATCATGTACATGTCTGATAGCACCGCTGTGGATTTGAACCCTTGGCCCCAGTGATAGTGGGATAGTGTCATTTAGCGGTGCACCATCAGAGCACTGTGTTAGATCAAATCTGTTTCAGAAAGAACAATGAAACGTGATTTAATGTTCTTTTAAATACTTTATAAAGAAACAACCCCCTTGCTGAGATCCAAGTGATCACCTGCTGAGTTCTTCAGACAGAAAATATCTAATACGTGCTTTTAATTACCGTAGTTAAACATTAGACCTAATTAATGTGCAATTTGGCTCTGGGGTGGAAAAGAGATTACACATTAAGGGCTAACATTATTTTCTTTCTCATTTTTGTCCTGATCCAGTCATATCCATCTAAATAATTGCATTTTGACTCCCGTTTACTGACGTTGACCTATTCTGAAAAGAGTCGGCAGTACCGACTGATTCTTTTCATCGGCATGAGGTGAGTTCATGTACGGATCAGCTTTGTGTACGGTAACTGAGCAGAACATTATTCCTCCACTGCATCAGATATGTGAAACTCGCAATAGAGTCCTTTGGGTTCAATTTTGGGGAATTATGGGGCCAGGGTAGTACTTGGAAAACACCGCCTTGGTGGAATATTCTATCCGCCCCAAGCAAGACGAGGGTGGATTCAGACCCAAATTGGGCGCATTTCACACCGAGCCAGCTCATGAAACCCGACTTCCTTCATGAGCCATGTGACTCAACAGTGTCAAAGATGCTATGGGTACCCCACAACCCATGAATAGATATTTCATAACACATCCTCTGGTGTTGTGATATTTAAACATTGATGTGACTGTAAGATTTGTACCTGGGAGTCTGCATTCAATACTTTGATTCTTTGAGTGGAAATGAACAGATCCACCTCG
>JAYDZF010000020.1:4925138-4938283 GCA_034509105.1 Microcambeva barbata | reverse complement strand
AGCAGTTTTTTACTCCAACCAAACAGAGGCAACGCCTGATTGTTTATTGAAAGCCAATGAAGCTAATTAAGCAGGTGATAAAAGTAGGTCTACTGATAAAAGTAGACGTGGCCCCTGATTGAAATGATCTAAACTATTTGAAGCTTTCTACTCTCCATCCAACAACGGGACCCAACACAGGAACCCCACTGAGCAGATATGGCTGGTGGACTTTGTGTCCAGTGTTTCCAGATGGAACCGGATTTGTAGTGACCCTGTGCAAAGTAAAGCTATCAGTAACTCCAAATTTACTGATTTAGGACCTAAAGCCGGTAAACTGAGATGATCTAATCACTAATCGTAGCTTTCTACAATGTGACCCAGACTTACAGTGACCCTGACCCAAATTATAAGAGTAATAAGCAAAAATTAGGACGGTCAGCCAGTATTTAGGGCCGTTTTGATCATCCATGTGTTCTTGTTTCATCTGGGGTATGAGTATGGTATGAATATGAGGAATTTTTCCTTTTTTAATAATGATGTAGCAGCTGACAGGTATGAATGAAAGAAAATGATCACATGACTTACATGTTCAGTATGTTAGAAGCTTCAGCCATGAGGATTAGGGGTCACCGCTGCAGTTCACTTTTTGGCTGGAAAAGTGAGATGGTACGTTACCCAGACTGCACTCTTATACATGCAAATATGTAGCACTCTTCTGTGCTAGAGAGAGCATTTCGAAGAAGAAGAGTGAAGCATGAAGTCTGGCGTAATGGAATGACTTAACTGAACACAAACAGACGTGAGGTTGTTGGCGTGCGGTGATGTAGTCGGGTCGGTGTGGCGCACTGACATATATACAAGTGTGTGTGAAGTGCGTGAAAGGTTCGGCCCTGATCGGGAGGGTGAACGTGTGTGTGGGCGGGCATCACTGGGCCGTGGTGTGTACTTGTGCAGATGTGTGTGAGTCATGTAGCTGTACGCTGGTGTTGGTGTGTGGTTTGGGTGTTTGACGGGCATGGATCGGGGCCCAGACCTCCCTGTGTAGACGGCTGTGGCAGAGCAGGCCTGATTAGACTCACACACACACACACACACACACACACACGTCATTACCGCACATTCTTGGATAATAAGTGACACCAGGACTGTGTGACGGTGGTTTCACCTGTCACAGATCACTCCCCCTGTAGCCCACATTAGTCGAAATAGCATTAAATAAAGCTAGTATCAAATCTAACAATAAAAATGTAAAACTAAAACAATAAGCCTATTTTTTTTTTAAATAAAGAGTAAAAACAATAATAATAATGTCAAATATAATAATAAATCTTTAAATAAAGAGTAAAAACAATAATAATAATGTCAAATCTAATAATAAATCTTTAAATAAAGAGTAAAAACAATAAAATAATGTCAAATATAATAATACAAATTTTATTACACAATATTAAACTTTTGTAGTACAAAAACTTTATTTAAAAAGTACATAATAACAAACTAGTATAATAATACATAAAAATAATAATAAAATAATTCAAACAAAATGATTATAATAAGAATATTCAGTTCATTAGTTCGTTGTCTTTAACCCCTTGTCTTAATAAGGGTCGGGGAGGGGTGATGGAGCTTATCCCAGCTCTTCAACGGGCGCAAGGCACAAGGTAACACCCTGGACGGGGCGCCAGTCCATCACAGGTACCTACAGGACGATTCAGTGTCTCCAATCTACCTGGTAACATGATGTTAAAATCCTAATAAATAAATAAATATATGTTTGTATGATGTTAATATTTTTTCTAATCAAATATTACAGACAAAGACAACAATAATATATATATGCTGAGGTTTTACATCCAGTTTTGCCAACTTAGTGACTTCATCTAACAAAATTCACCCCTTTTTAGTTTGAATACAGTAAATCATGTTACGTTGTATTGTGTGTTAAGTGTTCTTAGTACTGTCTGGGTTTGATCACCTCATATCACACGGTTCATCTCTTATTACAAGATCAGTGACAAACTGGCTCACAATTTAATCAGATGATTTTTTTTTTATCAAAGAGCAGTAATGGTGGTTTTGCAGAAATCGCCCAAAACGTTTACACACTGACACGTCCACCGGTGATGTCACAATTTGTGAGAAATATTCATCATACTGTGATTATATCATTTAGAGCAGCGGTGTCCAATCTTATCCTGAAAGGGACGTTGTGGGTGCAGGTTTTTACTCCAACGCCTGTTTATTTAAAGCCACACCGGCCCTTTCTGGATCATTTTGGACACTCTTGATTTAGAGACTTCTAGCGACTTTAGGTAAGCCAATAACGACTTTCCTTACTGAGTTGGCAACATGAAATAAAAAATATTTCCACCATGTCTGATTATTTGTAACCCTGTGGTCCTAAAACTCCTTTTAGAGAACACATCTGATATTTATCTGTCTCCAGGGCTTCTGTGATTGCCATCTGAAATGTATCCAGCGTTCCCACCCTACAAAAACACTTTTCACCTTTTTCCATCCCGAATCCTGAATTCATCCACCTTTATCGTTCCAACTCAAACACATCTCGCTCTCACTATTCAGAACTGGTGCAGATCTGAATCGGTGACCTGATTCCTGTTCCAGCACTGTTCATGTGTGTGTGGTCCTTTGGAGGTCTTACTTACCCTTACTCTTTCTTTTTCGGTTCCATTCTGGCAAAACTGCTCATACTGGAGACACCCACTGTCAGATATTTATCCAAGTGGCTCACCTCATATGTGGAATAGTCCTATAGTATCTGGTACCAGGATGTTACCAGCAGATCCTTCAAATCAGTATGCTGTGAGGTGGGTCATGATGCCATCTCTACTGCAGATAAGCAAAGGTTTTTGGTTGTCTACATGATCTTGGAGACGCTCTGATGTCCATAATAATATGAATAATTTCATACACTTATAGAGCTGCTTAGGGTTGTTTTGTTTTTACTCACTAGTATTCAGTTTTGAACATGTTAACAAAGGAATATGGCTTGTTTAGTTGGGCGGGGTTTTAGTTTACTAGCACACTTGGTTTACTTAATCATTATGAGGGGGATTTCCCTTAGGACACAGATGGATCAGGAGTACTGCGTCTAAGACATGTTTTCAAGTAATTACTTGTTTTGTATATTTTATCTAGCATGCTGTCTTTTTATATTACTACCAAATCAAATAATCCACTTTCATACCAGCTACATGTCTCCATAAATGACACACATGGCTGGATTTTTATTTGGTTTTATTCTTGCTTAGAAGCATTGCGTAGTGAAAGTGAGCCAGTCGAGGGGTTTTCCACACAGCAGCTGGAACTCTGTGTTAAAGCATTTCTTCCGTTAGCCTGGGTGATTCCAATGAGGCCTGACATCAGAGGGTTAGAGCGTTCCTAACACGTACCCGTCTCCATCAGAAAACACACTTCATTTATCTTCTCTTGGATCCTCACTCCCTGGTTCAGAGCTTCTTACTTTCTCTCTGAGAGATGCATTAAAACGTCATGTAAACTTTAATAAGGGAGACGTACATGTTTACTGAGAGCTTCAGTTCTTGGTACAGCTGTTACCTTTGATCTTCCGGGAAGGCTTCAGAGTAGATTTTGGAACATGCCTGCTAGGATTTGATTCCTGGTGTGGGCTAATCCTGGTCATGCAAGTTAATACATTTTAATAATTACCAAATCGAACCGTAATACATGATAATTCTTACAGTTCTTGTGGCTTCTGTGAGCATTTCAGATCTTTGCCTGCTGTCCTATGACATTGGGTTATCAGATCTTTCTGAGAACCTAGTGAGATCTCGACATATATAGCCAGGGATGGTGGTAGCTTAGTGGGTAGAGCTTTGGCCCATCAACCAGGGATTGGCAGTTAAAATCCTGGCTGTGCTATGCAGCCATTGTTGGTTCCTTGAGCAAGACCCTTAACACTGACTGCTCCAGGGGCCCTGTATGATGGCTGACCCCAGCAAAGTTGGGATATGCGAAGGAAGAATGTCGTTGTACTGTCTGTATATGTGTAATGACAAATAAAGCCGTTCTTCTTCTTCTCTTATGTCATCCTATGCAGATTCCAGCTGTCTAAATGCTACCTTCTTAGGTGTCTCTCTAAATTTAACTTTTCTTAATATAAATATATAGATTAAGTCTGGCTGAGTGGATGGAAGGAGGGAGCTTTCTTGTTGCCCATGACCCTGTCCTGGAATGGAAGTAGAAGTACGGTTTTGATTGACAGATCTAACAGCCAATGGGGAGATACTCATCGTATAGATGATGTGATTTCTCATCGTTTCATTGGTCATTTTCATATTCACTTTTATTACCATATAGAGAATGATACGCACAAACGGGAGTCTTTCTTTCTGTGTTCATCATTTCCCTGCTGTATTCCGTGGTCCTAAATTAGCTGTGCTTATCTCCAGGAGACGAAGCCCTAGCGCAGTACGGCCGGGATTTCCTGCAGGCGGTGGAGAGGCTCCTGAAAGAGTGCTCAGAGAAGAGAGAAAACACAGCCGCCCAGCTGCACGTCCTCCAGAGAGAGCAGCAACAGGCTGTCCAGACCCTGCACACCTTACGAGCCCAGAGCAAGAAAGAACGTCCTGAAAGAGATCAGATCCCCGAAACCTGTACTCCGAGAACCACACCTGAGGGTCTGGCCGAGCTCGAACAGTCTGAATGTGCAGCAAAATCAGTTCAGCCTTCCATTGAAACGGCTGAGCAGGGCAACAATGGGATCCAGAAGACTCAGTCAGGAGATAGCGTTGTGAAGAGTTGTTCTGAGCTGACGGGGGTAAATCAGAGGCTGGGTAGAGCCCAGGAGGGGCAGAGAAAGAGGAATTCTTATGGAAGCAAGAGCAGGAAAGTAGATGTTAGACCTGAGTGGCAAACTTAGACTTAGATGATTCTGTATTGACATGTTGCCATCAATACAGCTAAATCTATTATTATTATTATATTGTACTTGAAAAGGACTAATTTACTCCACATACCCTATTTAAACTGTCCACCATGACAAAACACTACTCTTACCCAAGTTCCAACTGCGCTTAATGGACCAAATAACATAACCAATGATTAGCATTAATGTATCTGCCACATTCATCCACTACATGCTATGGGTGTGTTCGAAAACATAACAAGCTGACTCTCTGGCTTACCTAACTAGTTAGGGTTCTATTAATTCATCGCCTTAAAGTCAGGCTATTCGAATGCTCGTTGTATTTGTTTTCTACGCAAATGCAGTTAGCGTCGTGTCATTCAGATCAATGCGAGGATTTGAGATAATGTCTCCGTATGGTCTGCATTCTGGGATACCTTCCAAAGCTCACTCGTTCTATCACCTTTACATTTTAAGATGAATTAATATGGTGAGTGTTAAGGCATCTAGGATTGCGCGTGTAGAGAGCGTACTAGGTTTTCGAACACCCCCTTTATGTAACTTTTTTTTAAACAAGCTTTTGTCATTCTGTTGGCATCTGGTGTTCCACGCCCAGTTTGAAAACCTTTGCAATGAGTTATACAAATCTGAATGGAACCTAAATTCGATAATGATTGATATCAATTATTGAAGACTAACCAAAAATGTTTGGTCTCTGATTGGTTGACCGGGTCAAAGTATGTTTTAGGTGTTCATGGATGCTACATCATGATTGTTGGAATAAATGGTAAATGATGTAAATGTGTTACATTGAATTAATCAATTATTAAAAAGTTACAATAATACTATTCAGCCACCCTATCATTATTCCACTTCTCTGGTGTTGGGGGAGGGACTGTTGGAAGGCGGTATGTAATAGCCTTTTAAAAAAGCTTCTTCAGCTGCACAGACCTGGAGGAAATGAAAGCACTTAGGGAGCCTTGTTCTGCTGATGTCAAACAAAGTCCACATCTATTTGTGTCTGTTTCTCTCAGAGCCGCGATCAAGCCCAGAGCAGCCTGACCGGGGAGTACTCTACAGACTAACACACTGTTCATTCACTTCGTCTCGACACTATTGTTGTGGTTTTCTCTGTTTGAACAGTGTGATCGGGTAAGTAAAGTCTGTAGTAGCTTGACAGGAAGTAAATAAATGTGGTAAAATGTCAGGGGAAAAGGTGTGGTTTAAAATCAACTTATTATTTAATTCTTGTGCAATTTGAGATAATGTATTATCAAGAAATGGCACCCCTCCCTGACCCTGATAAGGGGTTAAAGACAATGGGCGCCATGGTGGCTTAGTGGGTTGGATTCCCCTGGGTGGGGTGATCTAGGTCCTTTCTGTGTGGAGTTACCTTGTGCCTTGCACCCAATGGAGAGCTGGGAAAGACTCCAGCACCCCTCCTCGACTCTAATTAGGATAATAAGTAAAAGACAATGAAGACTAGAGACTAGTATTTCTAGCCGGTACATGGTACTTAAATGGTATTAAAAATGGAAGTAATAAAACATGTTAAAAAGATTTGTTACCTGTGGTAACCTTCATGACCCCCTATGGCATAAGATGCCTTTGACTGTCAAATAGTCATACATAAACAAGTGAAGAGTACAGCTTCTATTCAAGCTGGGAGGGGTTAAGGACCTTGATCAGCCAGGGTTCAAACCACAACCACTTGGCTACGACAGTCGCAGTTGAGTCCTGATCGAATCCCAGTTGAGTCCCCTTGTCCCAATGATGACTCTTGTGGCTGGTGTACTTCAACCGGGCCTTGCTGATTGCATATTTATGCTGCTTGAACAGTATGACCCAATTAGCATATTTCCTCTCGATGAGTCCAGACAGCCACAACAGGGGTCACAAAAGAAAGCCCCTCTGTACACCCCCATATCATGTTCATAGTGTTAAATACAGTATGACACCTGTGCCACTTGACAACAATGTCCTGGCTTCCTTCTGGTTTCTGTCTCCGTCTTTTCTTTTCGTAGACAAACGTATGCCTTAGTTCCCTCCATGCATCCGTCACTCTTCCGCCGGCTCACAGAAGACAAAAGGGCAGAAAGACTGACGAGCGGGGAGACGAGATAAGACGAGTAAAAAGCCAGGGGAGTCATTCTACTCTCAACTCTGCCGCTTTTACGTAGAGAAAAAAAAAACATTTTCCCTTTTGCTCTCTTTCCCAAATTCCTCTGCTATGCATTATGCATGAGGTGCCCCGCCCTCACTCGCAAGCACTTTACCAGTTTTTTTCCCCCTTCCTCCAGTGCATCTGGCTCGGCTTCTCTGAATTAATCCCTCTCGCTTCGTCTCGCTTGCTTCATCCCCGCTGTAGGAACACAAACGCTCGGGTACGAAGGTTTTCCTCTCTGAACTCTTAACTTGATTATTCGGCATTTGTCCTCAATCTTGTTTCCCCTTCGGAAGTCGTCTTATCCTCCACACACGTCTCAAACCAAAAGGCATTTCATCAAAGTCTTCTCCAAGCATGTATTCAAAAGCATCCTGCAACCAAACTAACCAACGACACTTGGAAACCCATCCAGCTCAGAGTAATCAGACACGGGTGTGGTCAGGTGAAACTATCTTCGGTTATGGTAAACCTTACAAGCTTAATCACGGATTTTAAAATGTTCCTTCCAAGCTTGTATCCAAATTCTCGATCTATGCTGACCATGCTTGACCGATGAGAGCCGTGTGCAACAGTCGAGTCCTTCTTTTTCTTTGAGGTGGGTTCACATGGACATCTGTGTCATGCACACTGAGTCATGCACTGATCCCCATTATTCCCCGTATATGTGCAGATGTCATGGTTTGGTTATATTTATTAGGATATTATTGTCATGTTTAACACTTTAGTTCCAATCATGGACAGTTTTGTATCTCCTATTCACCTCACTTGTATGTCTTTGGACTGTTGGAAGAATGCTTGTTTCTGGACCAGAGGGCAGAGCTTCTGGAGAAAACACACGAGTGGAAAATACAGAAAGGACCCAGACCATCCAATGTGGGGATCGGACCCAGGGCCTTCTTGCTGTGAGCGGACAGAACAACTTACCTGTAGTAAGGCGGCCAGTCGTAGCTTAGCGGTTAATGTACAGGACTATTAATCTAAAGGATGCCGGTTCAAACCTCGCCACTGCTGGGCCCTTGTGCAAGACCCTTAACCCTCATTGCTCAGACTCAGTAAGTTGCTTTGGATAAATGCAGAAAATATAAAAATAAGTAAATGATTCTTGATTTTAGAGGCATTGCTTGTTTAAGTACGTAACAGGAACACTTCATGTCGACTCCACCACTGGACACAGGTCAGTTTTCAGTTGATAGATTTTTTTTGTGCTTACTAGAGGAATCGGTCTAAATGACCTGAACATTCCAGATGTGATGGATGGAGATTCTTTTTGTTTTTATAGTACTGTATACATTAGCTAATGGACCTACTTCCACAGCTGTAATGGCAAATATACAAAAACGTTCTTGACACAAAGTCTGCATGTTATATAATTTTACGTATATGCTCTTTATTTTCTTGGTGGATATGATGGCAGCTTTGTCAGACCTCGCTCTCCCACTAGCCCTGAATTCAATCCTGTTTAGGCACCACTGGACTAAGCATGTCAGGGCTGTCTAGCATACAAATACTGAAGATAAGTGCACGGGCTTGTGGGTCAGCCGTGGCATGTGCGACGTAGCACGAGTGAATTTGCACTCCAAGGAAGTGAGTCGATGTCAGAATGGGAAAAGGAGCTTAATGTAGGCAAGAGTGAGTCTGCATACATCAGCTCCATCACCTGCACTCGTATGGTCACAGCAGTGCTTATGCTAGCCCTAAATGCTACCTGGAGAAGAAAAAAAGAGTCAACAAAAATAAAAAAGATGATCCGTTATGGAGACAGACAATGGTATTGAAAGATGTCGGAGATAGTCGACGGATGGTGCGTCATCAGCATTTTCTGCGCAAGCTGAAATTCTGGCAGTTTGAATCCATTTTGCTATAATCCATTCTCTCTGAAGAGTCATCTATGGAGATAACAATCAGTTATTATTGGAAATACTATAATCCGCTCAAAATTCCATTATTAGGATTTAAATAGCTGAGCAGATTGATTTGAATTAATCCTCTACTGGAATGTCATTTTCAGGTGTGTGCAACGGTTAAAAAATCGAAAAAATGATTCTTTCAGCTTGAATAAGTATGAGCAAAATTGATCAGCTTCAAGATCTCATTACCATTACACCTAAACAATAAAACAATGAATGATTATATATAATTTATTACAGGTGAATACATTCTCATCTCAAACAATTTATTGAAACGACAGTGGTGGGTATCCAAAAAATTTCAATGTCTCAATAACTGGTCATGTGAAGAGCATGAGACGTCGTTGTCAAGCCGTAATGAATGCTCAAGGATGCGAGTTGAATTATCGTCTGTTGAAGTGGCATCACACTCAGATCAATGAGGTTCTGTGGAGTTTTGAGCCTGTACATGGCGACTCAGATGATTTAATAGGTTTTCCATGGGATTCAGGTGCAGGCCAATCCATTTGAGGTACCCCAGTCTCCAGCAGCCGTTCCCTAATAAT
The DNA here is from genome assembly GCA_034509105.1 of Microcambeva barbata. Classification (NCBI taxonomy): domain Eukaryota; kingdom Metazoa; phylum Chordata; class Actinopteri; order Siluriformes; family Trichomycteridae; genus Microcambeva; species Microcambeva barbata. The sequence continues at coordinate 4,928,794 of JAYDZF010000020.1, read as the reverse complement.
GCAACCTTGATGAACACAAAGTGTAGGGCAGTTCTGTATTGACTAGACACACCTGGTTACACTAACACCACAACTGTTAACAGTTGCTGATGCACAGCGCTCTCTTTGATGTCACCACCATTGTCGGCAGCCATCATTCAAGCTCTCAGCGTGATGTGGCCAAAGGACGTCCATTTCTATGCCTTACTGTGACATGTCCAGTCTCTCTATCTCTGTTCCATCCTGCTGATGACACTCTGTGACAGTTTAAGCTCATAGTCACTTATGTCTGAGAACATCCTGTTTGAAGCCTCGCAATGGCGAGGTACTGTTGATCAATCAAGTGTCGTCTTGGTCTCAAGATGTCAAAATGTGAACAGCATGGTGAGGACTGTTTAAATCCCACTTCTAATTGAACTAAGACATTTTGGCTGACTAAAGTTGTGCAAAACGTACTGAAACACTGAACAATGTCCATCAAATTTTCAGTTGTCAGTAGTGTAAATGTGGTCATTTGATATTTGTCTGGAGTCTGGATGTTCTGAAACTGAATTCAGATGTCTAATTGATTTCCTAGCGGCTCCCATCTACACACACAGATCTGAATCCTGTTACAGAGCATCCCGACTCAACACTTGAGATGGGAAACAAACCAACGATGAAGTATTATCAAAAGGGGAGGCTGGGATCCAAATATCATTCTATTTATAACTTTAATAAGCACCATCGTGTTCCAAAGCTAGCTGTCCGATGCCTTTCTTTTGATTGATTTTTTTCATTAAAATACCACGTCAAAATAAAAACGTGGTACTCCAGTCCCTACAGAAATGCCATCAACACGATCTCCAACTACTCTTCATGTACTTTTTTTCTCCAGAAACTGTAAATCTGGTCACGGAGCTTATTGAGACACGTTTGGTAATTGAGCCTTGAGATTACGTGCGTTCAGGGAGCAGAACTTATATTGTACGTTATGAGATTTTTCTAATAAAATACTGAGCTTTCAACACCGTGCAGGTGTTTAAACCCCCGGGTGTCTCTTGGGGACACTAGAAATGTGTAAGGCTTTGTTTGGGTTGGAGCATGTCTGGGCTATTCTTAGCTCTGTCTGATGAACCTTTCAGGAAAGTGTGAGGCCGGGTTAATTCTGCTGTGTGTCGAATGAACTGGTTTTGAGCAGTAAATGGAAAAAGAAAGTTTGGTCTACGTGAATAAAAATAAACTGTCGAAATACCTTTGAGTATTATTTTTTATTTGTGTTGAGTCCATCGTTTTGATAGATTTTATAATTTAACTTGATTCTTTCTTAAATGAATGTATATATTTTTGTACTTATAGCTCAAACCATAACCCTTTACCCAGTTTTAGCTCAAGCTTATGCCTTACCCTATCCCCAACCTAACACTGGCTCCAACCTTAATTTTAGTTCTAGCTCTAACTCTAGCCTTCATTATCTAGTTCATTGTCTTTAACCCTTTATCCTAATTAGGGTCGGTAGGAGTGCTGGAGCCTATCCCAGCTCTTCAACGAATGCAAGGCACAAGATAACACCCTGGATGGGGCGGCAGTCTATTGCACGTACCTACAGGTCAATTCAGTGTCTCCAATCAACCTGGTAGCATGTCTTTGGACTGTAGGAGGAAACCGAAGTACCCAGAGGAAACCCACACAGACATGGTGAGAACATGCAAACTCCACACAGAAAGGACCTTCTTGCTGTAAGGCGACAGTGCTACTCACTAAACCACCGTGCCGCCCTCTAGCATCATCTTTACCCAAGCTCAATCCTTTACCCTAGTTAAATATTATTTTCTCTACAACATTTCTTTCTGGCTTTCTGTCCGGCTCGACCCCAGGCTCCAACAGGCACAACCTAATGGCTAGCGTACAGCTCCTCTGGCCCCGTGTGACGCTGCTGAAAGGTATAAAGCTGTGGCTAACGATTTCAGATGAGTCAGAGGTGGCGTTTGCGACCATGCGTGCCTTTTTAGCCAGCCAGAGGTGTCATGTAGCCAAATGGACACAAAGAGCTTTACATTGAGCTTTAACCTATCCATGTAACACCCGGTCTGTTGGCGTCCGGCCAAGCTAGTGACACTGTCTAGACTTGAATTGAAGACTTGAATCTTGGCTGACCTTGGTTTCTACCCTATCTCTGGGTTCTCTATGTAAGGTGTTTGGTATGTCCCTGTCAAGTTTCCTCTTGGTAGTGTTTTTCAGCTTAATCAAAACACCCGGATCTCAGCACCCAAACGATTCATATGATTCGAACGATTCATAATTGTTCCGTCTATAAATCCAGCAGATGTGTCAGGATTTGAGTTCTGTATTTTGTGTCCCAGATGTGAACACACTTTATATTCGACACACAGATGCTCAGGGTTTTTTTTTCAAATATTGTTGAGTGAGGTTAAATGAAGAGTGAAAAACAGAAGGACTGGATCTGTGTTTCCAGGATGCACAGACTGAAAAAAAAGATTAAACGCAGCCTCGGGTGTTTCATGTCTCTCTCTCTTTTTAGTCTTTCTTTGTAGTTTGATCGTTTTGTGTTGTTTTCCATCTATCCATGCTGCACGCACATGAAACCTCGTTTCAAACGACGCCCCTGGATAACGAACCCCGCGTTCATTTGCTCGTACATCAGACGTGAAGCAGGTTCTTATTTCTTCACCTTTTTTAACAGCGGGCTCTTCAACCGGAGCCGTTTACTATCGCCGGCCAAAGCCACGTTATGGACTTCTGGGAAAGTAGAGCGGGAAAATGTTTCAGCTCGGGCCAGAAGCTGCAAATCTTCTTCACCAGACCACAATCAAACTTTAATCAAAAGCGAAACATTAAACCAGATGAGCATGAAAGCAAAGCTCTGTGTTTCAGCTGTAGTGTTAATAGCTGCTTGGCTCTGAGCGATGACCTGCTGATCCAGACCAGCTCAGCCTAATGGACTGGACCGGGCTCCCCGGGCCCGGCACTTCTACCATATACCCAGGGAAATTGCTTCATCTGGCTGGACTGGACTCAAACCCTGCAGCTGCACATGGTCTGAAAGTGTGTGTGTGTGTTGCTGCGAGCATCTGAATGAGCCCTTCCTTCAGGGGATTTCCTTGGACACGTTTGATGGAAAGAATGTTTTTTTCTTATAAAATTCTGGTGGCGTTGGGGTTTTGTCATCCAGCGGCAGTGTTGAACAAATTTAGTTCATGACAAACTGCACCATAGCGTTATTAAATGTATGACAAGAAACTTAAATACACAACATGTAGATTAACTATCGATATTTTAAATACATGAAAAGATTAAACTCATTGATAGAACAAGGAGAAGTAGTTAAAACCTTTAAGACCTTTTATCTCTGCTTTTCCTGACATCTAACATTTAAGCTGTTCTGATGAGCAGGTGACCGATTTGCATGACCTAAGGTGCAGTGGTCGAGTTCCACAGTTTTGGCCCAATTAAATTCCAAATCAAATAAATAATGAAGTAAATGTAATCCTGCAAAGTCAATTTATGATAGATAGATTTATACTTTATTATCACTTTGCAGTGAAATTTTGTTCTCCACATTTTAACCCAATCCGTGCAGTGAAACACACTAGCATATATACACTAGTGAACACTAGGGGGCAGTGAGTACACATGCCCGGAGCGGTGGGCATCCCTAGCCACGGCGCCCAGGGAGC
>JAYDZF010000020.1:4745316-4755995 GCA_034509105.1 Microcambeva barbata | reverse complement strand
TGAAGTGCCCTTGAGCAAGGCACCTAACCTCTAACTGCTCCCCGGGCGCTGTGGCTAGGGCTGCCCACCGCTCCGGCATGTGTGCTCACTGCCCCCTAGTGTTCACTAGTGTGTATGTGAACGAATTTCACTGCAACGTGATTAAAAAAGTATCTATCTATCTATCTCAAATCATGTACACCAGTAAACCAAATTACATCATATATTTCTGGTGCTATTTTACCACTTACTGTTGGATCAATTCTACAGTACATCAACCTTTGCATTTTTAATGCACCTTAATGAAAATATAACTGGATAAAGACAAAATAAAGAGGGCATATACTGTATATAATACCCAGTTCTGTCCATAAATGACACAATTGTTTAACATCACGTTAAAAACCCAAATAAATCCTGGTACAAACAAGGTCTTGGACTGGTTGGTGAATGACATGTGAGTCTTTAAACACTATTCCAAAAGTATATTGACACCTTACCATAAGATGATTGTACTAGTGGTTATATGTTAGCCTAGTGGCTAGGTATTGGACTAGTAATCATGTTTCTGATTCAAGACCCACCACTACCAGATTGAGGCTGTTGGACCCTTGACCTTTATATGCACACACTGTATTTGTATTTATAACAGACCTTAAGTAGATAAATGTTTTTTGTCAGCTAGGCAGCACCCTAGCCACTAGGATGCACAAACTTCATTGTAGTGCAGGTCCCAAGCCCAGATAAATATAAAGGTTGAATCAAGAATAATCCACTAACGGGATAGTAGATAAGTGGTTAATGTGCAGACTAGTGATCGGAGGGTTGCTGGTTTAAGCCTGTGTTTTAACATACAAGGCCCTTAACCTTCAAATGCTCGAACCGTATTCAGTCACATTTGTAAGTCACTTTGTATAAAATGATTTGCTAAATGCCATGAAGGCTATAATAAAAACTAGGGATGTAATGCATGCGGTACGATTCACAGTACTGGGTTCACAATACGATTTCTATTCTCCAACAATTTCTTCAAACATGAAATTAAGAAAAATTATAAAAATGTTTCCTTTAATTGATTTATTTATCTTAAAAACAAAATAAAATACTGTGTTTGTGACGATCATTTATTTATTTGAATAAAGCATGACTTTTATTTCGGGGGTAGGCACCTTTTAATTAAGTCTAATTTGGCCAACTTGTGAAAAGCGGCAATGCCCTCGATTCATTAAACATGAATATTGATTTGATCCGTGCATCATGTTCATCAATTTTTAACTGACCCCTGGTGCTGGCTTAATTTCCTATTAAGGACCATTGACTACATAGTTGCAGCATGTTTAAAATACTGACCATATGAGGTGGCAGCCAGACTCGGACCCAGAGTTGGTCCAGCTCATAGGATACATTTGTCATTTGCTTGTTACTGTATCTAAATATAACTGACAGCACAAGCAATCTAGAACAGCCGCCCGGTGCCAAATGGTCTGACCTCTCACATATTTGCCCTTGTAATTTAAGGGCCCCTAAATCTGGCAAACCAGCATAGAATGGTAATATCCATAAGTCAGGGACAGTTCATGAAACACGGGGTTTAACAGGGACATGGTCCAACATGTTTTATTGTACTTTGCTCACTGGCACTTCTGATTCCCTTTCAGTCTCACAGACCATCGCTGAGTGACGTAGCAGTTACAATGACATTCTAAACATTGCTGTGAGGGAACACACAAAAGGTTGTGCTCTTCCAGCTTAGACTGGAGGCATGAAGAGCACCAGGGTACAATAGCTTAAACCAATAAAAAGGATTGCTCAGCTCTGATCCTTGAGTAACTAAACAATGCCCCCTTTGTGAGGGCAGCACTTGGCTCCCGGGCAGCTGTTTTTCCACTCGATATCGATCTAAAAAAACAGTGTAGGATAAAAACAGCATTAGCGCATCGAAATACGAACGGGAGGAGGGATGCAGGTCGGTCAAGTTAATATTTTTTAAAAATCCAGACACATGTTTTGTTTGCCGTAAGCCATCTTTGCACAAAATCGAATGGTCTCTTAAGCGTTCAGAGTGTGGCTAACGTAAGAGGACCACAATCATGATCGAATCAACAACCATGACTGCTCCAAAGAGAGGCTCTGAGCATTACAGCAAGGGGTGGATCGATGCGGAACCTGCTTCGCCGTAGCCTAAGTGCCTCCAAATGATGACTAAGAGGCCATTTCGCACGTTGCATCTCACGACCATGTTTCCACAGTACAGACGAGATGTATGCTGACTCATAGTGGTAATCTTAAAGACATGCCACATTAGGCAGCCGTTGCATCCTCAGCTACTTAAACCTTGCCGACTCGTAGTCCCCTGCAAATGATTTAAAATACAATGTTGTCGGAATCGTGTTTCGTGAGCTGGGTAAAGTAAATGTTAAAGGGACTCAATAGATTTGTGTATGCTTGTCTTGCTTGGGAAGGATGAGATCCTACAGCAAGACAATGTGACATATCACGTGGCTCAAAATGTCCCACATTGGTCTTGAAGAGCATGACCAAGACTTCCAAGTACAACCCCGAGTAGCTATCAGAATGCATAGTCATACAATCAAGATTTACCTTACCGTCTACACCAAACCATAATACTGAAGCTTCATTGGAAAAAAGAAATTCTCTAACCCTGCTGGTCACATAGCCAATTTCACTTTGCCTTTATTTAGCATTACAGATATACAGTACAATGAAATTCTTTCTTCGCACATATCAGCTGGTTTGGAAGCTTGGGTCAGCCATTGTATAGCGCCCCTGTAGCAGACAGGGTTAAGGGTCTTGCTCAGGAGTCTGCATTGCAGAGTCTGCATTTGAACCACCAATCTCTAGTTGACAGCCCACAGCTTTACCAACTAGGCTACAACTTGAAGTTTGGATTAGCTAAATAAATCATAACTACTGCTCATTTTATAGTTCATTTTATTTTAAAGCATTTTAGTTTAAGCATTTGCCGTTCAAAATCAGCACCATTACGGTGATCAGTGTGGTAAAGACACAATCAGTAGATTTTTATACCTCATTTAACCACAGTAAACTTTTTATTGGTAGTAAAAGATGCATTACAACTGCATGTTCACTATTCGCCATCTGCTTGATGCGATCTTCTCAACAGCAGCTTCTGTTTTCTTGCACTTGTAAGAAAACATATCACAGTCTTAGTAAGATATCACCTATCACACTGTCCCATTATAAGGAAATAACAGACTTGGTGAAGAGAAAACAGCACTTTGCTTCACGCCATGGGTGTTTCTTCTCTGCCTCGTATGTCATTATATTATAAAAGAATGCTTTGTTGGGCATCAAGTGTTATTCATGTTATGCATCCTAAAATAACATGCTCTATTTTAGTAGCATCAAAGTAAATGCAGCTCACTCATTTAAAACTCTTTTTTATGAACCGTTCTAAAATATGTAGGACGTCTCTAAAAGTTTCCTGTTGTGTGTAGAACATTTAAAAAAGTTTATTTGATCAGTGGAAACGTTCTAAAAAGTTTATATAGTGTGTGGAACGGTTCTTCAAGGCTCTTGTAGTATATAGAAGTGATGCAAAGGTTTCCTGTAGTGTGTGGAACGATTTTAAAATGTCTCTGTAATGTGTGGAACTGTTCTAAAAAGTTCCTTAAGGGTATGGAACGGTTCGAAAAGGTTCCTGTAATGTGTGTAACGGTTCTATACTATTTTATTGTTCATCACACATATAAAAGAGCCTCAATGTTTTTTTAATTGACTGCAGAATAACTTGGGCACATAAGCCTTCATGACTAAGTCTGTTCCTACCGGGAGCAAACTGTACTTTTACCTGAACACGTGATTTTTATTACACCATCACCCACCCAAACCAGACACACACACACACTTCTTCCAAACACACACCCTCCCCCACTCCATTGCATTTAGTGTGTGGGTGAAAGGTCATGGTAAAGTAGCATTCCACAGAGTCTGTAGCAGCAGAAAAGAGAAGGAAAAATGGTTGTACATCCCACCGGGCCAAAGATTCGCTGGTACCCCCAGCTCAACCCACACACACACACACACAATAAAAAAACATGGATAGAATGCTTCCACCAGCTCCCACAGGGATTTTGGGTGTTTGTGTGGTCAAATTCCATAAACTCAGACGTTATTACAAACCAAACGTCTGCACCACACACCTGCATCATAACATCACAGCAACATGTATTTAGTGCAATAGCCCTCTTTTAATTTTGAACTTGAACCATGCCTAGCATCTCCTAAATGTTTCTTTAATCTAAATTCCCAGGCGTGTTAGTAGTTTCTCATGAGCCTTGTACAGGCTGGAGAAGAATGGAGCTCATTCACAGCTTTGGGCTGTCTGAGAGCGCCATCGCATTGGCTGGCGCTACACTGAATACTCAAGAGAGGTCACTCCTGGTGTCATTCTCACACAAAGCCCAACACAAACACAATTCTCTCCATTTGTTCACAAAGCTCTTACACTCACTTAGTGTTAGGGAAGGATTGGGTATCAATGAGGACAAATTGTGTACTTTAACAGAATCCTGTATATTAACAGGCTCTGCTCAAATTGTTGGTTTTCATGCACAGTAAGCATGCAGTTTCTTTTTTATTAGAGGAGAGATGGTGACGTCATTTGTGTGTAACTATGCAGTTAAATCAATAATACCGCTAAACCCTGCTTCATGTTCAAATGGAAGTACTTCTCAGAATCGCCTAGGATACTCAGAGTATGTCAATACAATACTAGGTACTTAGTTGTCTATTAAATAATGGGACTGGGTGGAAGGCAATGTATCTGATGAATATATATATAGTTCTTCAGCGGTTTGAGCTACAGTAGCATGTCAGGTCAGCCTTCGCTCCCCACATGCATAATGAGCGTTGACTTTCTATGAACTTGATGCCAGTTTACCACTGTTCCATTTTGGACCACTTGACTGTTCCACCTTGGACCACTTCGCAAAGCAGACAGGTTACGACAGCAATTGAGCAAGGCACCCAACCCTTAACTGCTCCCCGGGCACCACTGCTAGGGCTGCCCCCCACTCCGAGCCTGTGTACTCGCTGCCCCCTAATGTTCACTATTGTGTGTTCATCCATTGAGTGTTCTGAAAAGCGTGTTCTATGAGTAAACCTTATTATTAGTAGACAAATTGGAAGTCCTTTACTTAGTATCCTCAGCAGTAGCCGTCTGTTTCTTTGAACCGCCACTACTTTAAGTGACTCTTTATCCTTTATCTCGGTAACAGTGCTCCCTGCGTTCTTATTCTGGGAAGCCACAGTCCTTTGTGTTTGGCACAATTAATTACCTGCTTTTCAATGGCACTTCGTTTGGGCAATGAGATCAAGACAAGCTCGGTGAAAAGGTATCTGGCCCTGCTGACATCTTGGCAGCAGCGGCAGGGTGCATCTCCAGGAGACAGCTGATGGGCCTGATCACATTTCACTGACAAACTCAACTGCTCTTGAAGTGAGATCTAGTGAAAGTCAATATGCCACATGGCCCCCATGCCTGCTGCGACTATAGCAGTGACCAGATATCTGGCCTCACTAATGCCACTCATTTATTCATTATATTTCCAAAGTATCCAAACAGGTAGGTTTTTGTTTGCAAGTAAAAAGCCTCTCAACAGTGTTGTAAAACTATATAAGACCTATACAACTACATGTTAATAATTTACCAGCAGTGATGTACGCCTCAATAACAAGAATAAATACATTATAACTATGCTATAGTCCATATACCACACTGTATAAACCAATGTCAATGTTTAACTGCTTCCCATGCATTAAAAAAGAGCAGCCCTTTACCACTACTTACTTTTACTGACTTGACCACCTAGACGTGGTTTCATAAAACCTAACCACCAGGCACTTTAGAGGTTGTTTGAAATCAGCGACCCCCCCATCCCCTCCTCCCCAAACCAATTCTAAAAAGACCTTGCAAGAGAGCCTGTGGTTAGAAGAGACAGCTGCCACCCGGCAGAACAACGGGCAGGAAGCACATTTACAAAACATGCAGGGTTTTTGTTGCATAAAGGGAAGCCAATTAACAAGCTGCAGTCCTATCAAAAACTTCAGCCGCCACCTGACAAGCACTCAGAAGGAAGTTCCTCACCACACGTTTTATTCAACAACTATGGGTCCAGATGTGACTTTCTGCAGAAAAGATAGAAAGCGAAGCTAACCCAGATTCATTAGGTCAGTTGTAGAAGTACCTGCATTTGGGGACTTGCCGAAACTGAGTTCCAAAACATGTTTTAATTAGATTGCTTGTATTAAATGATCTATTTCAAGTCCTTCTCTTGACAGTGTAGCAGAGCATGGTTTGCAGTCTGCTGTACTTTTGACTTTTTCTCACCATTCCACTTACTCTGAACCTTCCTTGAGGCACTTCTGCTGAACAATGTTACAAAATATAAATAAAACACTGGAAAAACAGTGAAAATTTAGAATGTTCACTTGCTGGATTACTGCCTACATAAGGAAAGATTGTAATAGGACATTGCTTTAAAAGGCGGGTCATTCAAATGCTTAATGACATTTGATAACATCATCCGTTAATGCGTTCATGTGCCCATCCAAAAAATTTGTGACTGACAAGTTCAAACTTGCAAGTAAAACACTTCTACATGTTTAATAAGGCAATAAATAATCAGTTATTTACATTTAGTTTCGTTCACATCGTGACGCCATTCTTTTTGTTCATGTCAGTTTGTATTTTGTAATCCAAGTTGCACTTAAATCGTTCGAAACCCAAAATGTTCATATGGTAAATAGTTCGTAAGTCAAGGGTCTACTTTACTTCCAAACTGCTGACTCCAAACTGAACCTCACGTTACTGTAAAGAGATGACGTGCCTTCTACGTAATTGGTGCATACCTATAAAAACAGTTCTTATTGGTGAAGCATTCAAATAATAAGCTTTAAATTAGTCTCTCACGTTACCTTTTTTGTAACTTGGTAGCACGGCCAACAGACTGATGTAAGATGACTTTGTGGGGAGTTCTTTAAAGTGCTGGCATTTTCCAACCAATGACTGCTAAGCACAGCGCTAGATTCGTCAAAGCAAGGTCTTATTTGGAAAGCAGGGTAAGCAGGCTGACTTTGGGAGATTACAAGATTTAAGGTGGGATCAAGACTGATGAGGAGGAACTTAAGTCTCCCCTGAGACATAAGTGTGGGCGAGAATTTGGGCTAGGGCACTCAAGGTGATTCAGGTTCACGTTGTTTTGGTTAGGCTTTGAGTTACTGTCATGTCAGTGATGTGCTTTCTAATTACAGCATCTTTTCCACCATGTTTTTAGTTTAAACGTGGCTTCAATCTTGGTGCTCCTTCTTATTTCCCGAAAGTCTGTCCATCCAAAAAGACATTTGAAGCTCAGGAGGGATTGTTGGCTTTTTGACCACCCAGACCAGTGGTTTTCTTGCTCAAATGCCCAGTTTGGTCTGCCAACCAGCTCTAAGGAGGTTCAGGGTAATGCCAAGGTTTTTCTTTTTCGAAACTATCATGGCTGCTGGGGAATCTCAAAGCCTCATATGTCCTATTATATCCTTTTGTCTATGCCTTTTAGTCTATCAAGGATGTTTTTTGTCCTTTAATATGCAGTATAAATTGTGTGACCTTACTGACCATGTTTTGTGCATTTCCCATCCATGTCCAACCAATTTAAATCTCACTGGCTGCACAAAAAAAATTCTAATGTGTGTTTTGACTGAAGTCATGTCTCTCCTGGTAAAAGCAAGGCAACCTACATGAGCACTAATGAATTCAATATCCCATGCTGCGAGGAAAATCATAAAGTGATGTATTCTGGGTAAAACCGCTTCAGATTTACTTCTCTTCAAAACCCCTAACATTACATCCCACAATCCATCGAACCTCCCACATTCCTCAAGCATCTCCTCAGAACCGCAACTGTAATTTGACATCTGTGCAGTATTAACTAAAACTCTGGCCAAACAGGCTTTTTGTGCTACATGGAGCATGGATAATAAACAAGGTAGACCCACAGTGGGCTCCTTCTGAGCGCTAATGCTACTCACAGGCCTTAGTGAACTAACAATTCAATGAAGGCTTTTGTGCAGTTACAAAACAGTATGTTCTCATGTTTGCTCGAGTCTTTCATTGAAACATCAGAGGATATCAAGTGTATTATGAACTCAAGTGAAGAGGGAGAAAATTCCCCGGCTGAGCTTCATTTAAGAGGATGTAGAATGCTTACTATGCTTACATGCATCTTCGATGGAATATTAGCAGCTTGGGATTACATTTGAACTATTCAATCTTAAATGCACGTTCAAAAGTCAAGCCCACCTCATACACCAAGCCTGACCACTGAGATCAAACCACTGTACTAAGATTGTTGTTATATGTTCCAGTGTTCAATAAATACTACACAACAGAGCTAAAACACTGTAAACTTGATTTTAATACTATTCCAGAATCAGGGGCATTACTACTTCCGCTCAATTGCTCCAGTTTACCAAAAGGTCTTTCACCAAGATGTTTCATGGTACCTATTTACTTATAAGCACGTTGGTAAGGTACCTTTGATTGATTGATTGATTGATTGGTCTTTAATATACACTTTAATCACAGTGTCATACAGAATCATAATCAATATTCGAAGCTGGAGCCTAGTGGTAAAGGTACTATACCATTAATCCGATTCAAACCACACTACTGCTAGGTTGCTGCTGTTGGGCCCTTGAGCAATGCCTTTAACCCTCAATTGCTCCAACTGTATACCGTAACTAATATAGGTCACTTTGAAGGCATCTGGTAAATACTGAAAATAAAAATGATATGGAGCAGTGGGTACATAAGTAGCAATGTCGCGTCACAGCAAGAAAGTTTTGGTTTTGATCCCCGGATCCTTCCTATGTGAAGTATAGATGTTTCCCATGTTTCTGCGTTGGTTTCCTCCAGGAGCTCAGTTTTCTTTCCAAAAACTTTCAATCAGGTTTTGCCCTTTAGGTGAATGTATTTATGTGTGTGCACTGCGATGGACTGGCGCCCCATCCAGGGTGTTTCTTTGTGCCCTGCACCCATTAAAAATGTGGGAAAGGGAATCCCAACCCAACCCCACCCCACTCCACAACCCAGACTGGATAAGTAGTTAAGACAGTAGGTGAGAATTGAATTAAACCCCTTCGATTTACACTGGTAATACAATAACACTGGTCGATTTACACTGGTAATTAAAAACTACAAATCTATGGTTAAACATGACTGAAAAAACACAAATATTAAGCAATAATGATTTAATCTGTATATTCATTTTAATGTTTTTATTAGCATCTTACTGTCTGTTTACTCAAAATGCCAGCACTGTTTCCTACAATAAACACTTCTGCATCTGCACTGCCCAACAGAACTATTCAGGCATAAGGTTGTGGTTAGCAAAAGTCTGTTTATAGAAACCACAACTCAAAATCTAAAGGTCTCATCAGTAGGGAGATTCCAGTTGTCTAAACCCTGACCCTATGCACACACACACACACACACACACAGAGTGAGAGAGTGAGAGAGAGGGAGATACTAAATACCCCACAGTGCCATTTCAAACTATAGCTATTTGATTACCAATCATATACCATTATAAAACACGGGTAGCATGATAACAGTCTAGCAAGCTCACCATGTTAGCCAGCGCTGCTGAAGAGGCCTGGTGGATATGGCTTTATTAAAGAGCAGCACCAAGGCCTGCTCAAGTGGGAGGAACACATGGAGTGGCAGGGTGCCTGGGCCTGTGTGTATGTGTGTGTGTGTGTGTGTGTGTGTGTGTGTCGTTTGCAGTCTGTGTAGTGGGGGTTAGGCTGGACAGGCACAGAGGGACAGCTGGTCTTTAGTGCTAGTAAATCATACAGACACAGCTCTCACTGCACCCCCATCTCTATCAAATCTCTCTCTTTCCCTAACCCCCTATATATCAGAGAGGACAGGACAGAAAACATCTCTTCCAGATCAGTGGCCTAAAAATAAATCTAAGCTCGTATACTGACTAGGATTGCAAACAAGACCGGGACAAAAAGACACAAGAAGAAAACACAACCTTCTTAATAAAGCACAATTGTTTTTTGATCCTGTCAATAATAAAGGTATTATCCAAATTATAATACCTATACGTGCACACTGGTACTGGCCATACATAATAAAGATTTCAATTGATCTGTGCACAGCATCCCAGAGTGTATTTATTGGTTGCCACCAGTATATCTTAACCACCAGGTCAAGGTCTGTGGGTAATTTACTATTATTTACTTATTTATTTATTACTCTAATAACAATATATAATACAAAATAATAAAATAATATATAATACTAATGTATTATCTGGATTAGTAAAGTGTCTATCTATCTGTCTGTCTGTCTGTCTGTCTATCTATTCAAAGCCCCCAAGGAAAAAAATAAATCACTAAAAAGCAAGGAACTGCATCCCGTTTCTACACACTTTGGGTCTATCTAATAACCTCTAGGTGGGAGGAGCATCTCAAAAGCCCAGAATTCCCACTGATTTTCCGCCATCTGTGAGAAGAACATGAAATAAGTGTGAGGACTCTTTTTTGGTGTCTTTATAGTCCCTGCTTAAGCTGATCCAATATCTTTTTAGCATTTTAGATGCTTTTGATGGCGCAGAATTAAAGTAGCATAGATGCAACCATTTAGATCTTGGGATCTGAAG
>JAYDZF010000020.1:4230096-4248707 GCA_034509105.1 Microcambeva barbata | reverse complement strand
TTGTCTGGGGGCCCCCGGCCAGCTCGGGGCCCCCAGCAATTGCATGGTTTGCTGGTCCCATCGCGACGGGCCTGCGTACAAAATATTCTTTGGGCATAATAATATTATTTGATAATTTGAATAAATGTTAATCATCTAATCCTGGTCAGCAACAAATCTACCCATTTACCCAGAGGGTTTTAGAGAGCAGCAAGTGGTAAGAGTTCATTTATCTGAGGTTAGTGAGAAGTTCTCCTGAAGCTACGTCAACACCTAATCTCCTCACCAGAGGGCAAAACAGCCAATCGGTTCACCCTACACACATCTTACCAGGATACAGCATCAGATTGGTCCAGTTGGAGAAAGGCAGCAGACTGACCTGGGAGAGAGACACATTTACACAAAGAGATGTTATCCCAGGCCGCAGTCTTAACTCTTACCTAAACTAATCCCTTCAGTGATACCATAATTAGCTAAAGGAAATCTAATGACCATAGGGTCAGCTGAGTTTAGAACATGGCTGTAACAAATCTTGAGACTCGAAAATTCAAAAGAAAAAAAAGGTTTTGGAAATATAAAAGGTGTTCCATATGAATATACAGTTTTACCAATCTAAGTGTCCCTTAGTATTATTAAAGCTTGACACAATACTCTTAAGATATTGTTTTAATTGTTGGATGTATGTGATTAAAGAAGCGGTTAAGAAAGATACACTCCACTTAGAACTGTCCAGAAAGATGTCTTTCCTATAACAAGAGACAACTTACCATGAACTGTACAGAATATTTAAGTCCAACTGTTAATATGTCACGCTAATATTTCATCTTTACTTGTTGTACCAGTATTTATCATTCTTCAAGGTATTAATTATCTTGTCGTGTGGCCTTGTCTGGGCAACTTCCCCTCTTCCTCTGCCTTATCTTACACACTGTTTGTTGTTCTTTTCAAAGGACGAGGAAGATGGCCAGAGTCTACGATAAAATATACAACAGCAGTGATACACATGAATTTATTATCCCTTGCAACACGTCTGCATCATTTACATAAAAAAAAATCGACGTATTCAAAAACTTCATTTTCTGCATCACAATATTGTACTGATAAACTG
This sequence comes from Microcambeva barbata, assembly GCA_034509105.1. Classification (NCBI taxonomy): domain Eukaryota; kingdom Metazoa; phylum Chordata; class Actinopteri; order Siluriformes; family Trichomycteridae; genus Microcambeva; species Microcambeva barbata. Next base: position 4,247,620 of record JAYDZF010000020.1, on the reverse strand, counting down.
GGTTTATTCTCCTTCACAAACGAGTCGGTACAGAGTAGATATTTCAGCATATGCATGACTCAATGAAATTTGCAGACACTTTGAAGCAAAAAGAAGTTGCGCTGTGCTGTGGTAAGTTGTACATTAGCGCTCCCTAGTGGACAGTTTGGTGTACTGGCGTACGATACTGTATCGATCAGAAGAAAAAAGCAAGTTACTTGGTCTCTACTGTTTAATGAAATGAGAGAAACGTACTGAATGACCTGGGAGAAAAAGTATTGATACTATTGATACACTCACCCCAAGTAATACGTTTAAAATAACCATGTTGTGTCAATAACTATTTCACAACTGAAGTACTGACTAAAACCCGAACTATACGAAATACATACGGTGTCGCTTCAGTGACGTCAAACACACGCGACTGACCTACAAGCAACTAGAGTTCACTTCTGCTCGTCATTGTACGGCTCTAATCGCCATGTCCCACATAACACTGGACCTACTTGTACCTTGACTAGAATATAGTGTTTAAAATGTTCCTTTTAGTTAAATATATATATAACATTGGAAAGTGAAACCTGTTCTCTAACTGCTGAGCTAGCTCACAAACCCATACAGCACCGTATGAGCTATTACGGTAACAAATGAAATAATAACACCACTTTATTCATAAGTTGAAAATGTTTATTTCTGTGTTATATATACAATAAAGTACAAACAGTATGTGTATTTAGACATGATGTAAACAGACAAAACGATGCTTTTTCCTGAGTGCAGAAATTCAACACTCCACAGTGCAGACAAACACTATAGTAAGGTTAAGTGAACTTTAACTCATCAATACACCAATTCCATTCTATTCACAATCTGATTTACTTCACAATTAGTGGTAAATGACTCCATGATGCTGTACAAAATCTCAATACTGTAAAATGCCTCAGGATTTCACTGCCAAGTGGTTAAAATATCACAGTAATTCATTTGTTTCAGTTTTTAATTCATCTTTAGTAACTCGATCATTATCAAGGTTGCAAGATATTGGACTACTGATCATAAAGTCCGACAACTGCCGAATTATTATACAGAGGCCAATAAACCTCGACTGCTTGCATTGTATTTAGTAACAATGTGCTCACTGCAAATGTAGATTACATACATGTGATGTAAAGCACATATTGATTACATTTTCTTTGTTACCAGTGGGTGCAGATGAAATGGTTGAATCCATGAGGTGCCTAACACTTTTGGTAAAGTAATTCAAAAGTTAAATGAAACCAATACAATATGATAACATTTGTGGATTTAAATAATTTACCTTAAAATGGTAAACTGAAGGCCATATAGAAAACCGAAGCTATAACTGAGAAGGCTTTTCATGAAGTACTTGAAGTTGTAAGTGTTTATTTTCAAACATTAGTTTATATCTGTGCAAATTAAAAGGATAATGATATATACAAAACCAGTACTAAATACTTTAACTGATATAACATTCAAAATCAATATGACATGAACACGGGCCACAGTCTGAAATTTCCACCTTTATACCTGTGCGTTCTACATGCCACTGTTGATATGACTAATCAGAGCATGGTATTATGTCTAAAACATCTGAACAATATAGTTTTCTCACACTTCACCATACTATAATATTGTAAGCGCTGTGAGGATGGATAAGGCATCTTCTTCATGAGCTAGTGGAGACCACCATGAAGACCTAGAGACAGAAAATATTATTATTTTTTGTATTATTAATTTAAAATACCTGAACTTTTTAGACTGCTGCCTGTACTGAGAAAAAAAAATGAGAATCAGATGATTGATATCTATGAAGTTTAAATATATTACTTTAAATGGATCTTTTTAACAGAAAAAATATTAATATTACCTTTTTCAAAAAAGGATTTCCTTATCGCTGGTCTTATCTTGCACATATAAAGTAAAGCGTTTTAAAAATTTAGGATACTCCCGCTTGGCCACTGCTCGCAGGACTGACGCTGGCGCCCATCCGCCTGGATTCACTAACAAATCAATCAAATGTGTGAACACAGCAGCAATAATAATTGTTTATCAATAAACGGTTTATAACAAGCTGACTTCTTACCATTTGCTACATAGGTTATTTTACAGACGATATTGTCTCTGCTGATCTCTTTGTCTCCCTCTGGTGGGCTGACTAGCGTCTGACAGATCATGGCAACGTTAATTTTGGCACGGACACACCTGCTTGAGGGCTAAAAAAAAACGTGAGAAAAAAACCAGCATTAAACACTACAGGGGTTTTAGGAAGGAGTGTGCGATTTTTGTAATTGTTCTAGATCTAATAATAGATTTTCCCTTTGTTGTTTTGAATGCTTATGCAAGAGCAAATCTAAATAATGACTCACTCGTTCTTTTATAAACACAGAAAGTGTTAATGAGATGCCTCAGTTTGTTAGTGAGATACCTAAGTTTCCAATACCCAGAGACAGTTACAACAGCTATGCTACTGCCCCATCAGTACCTGGTCTCACAAATCTCGCTTTGAGACGATATGGATGAATTTAGACATTTGACATTTAGTAAACATATACAAGACTTAACATAAAAACGACAACAACAAAAAAGTACTTACTGGGTATCTGTCATGATCTATAGACAAGTTGCAAACCAGCCACGTATCAGGTTCATTCTCATTGGTGGAGAGGACCTTGCGGATAGCTGACAGATAAATAATGTCCCGTTGTGAAGCCGGCCACACCCTCTACAATACAATGGAGACATTTTATAGAATGCACATTATCAAACACCCAGTTTGCGACACAACGATCGATGAACTGTTCTGTACCTTATGAGTCTGATAAATAATTACGGCCGTGTCTGACAGTGTCTCCACCACATTGAAGTTTTCAACAGTTGCTATGAAAGATACAGAAAAGGCTATTTTGCATTCACAATTGATTTAGTAAAACAGAGCTGTGAAGTACTTGTGCATTACTCACTCTCCCAGTCACTTCGGTAGGCTATGTCCCAAAAGTAATGACAGATCTCATGACCTGTAACCCCTTTAACAGTATGGGTGGCTTTGAGAGGGTCCAGGACAACACCGTCCTCCTCCACTTCTCTTCTGTACACCTGAATAGCACAATCACCAAACACAACGGGTCTTTGATATAGTAATGACGATTGCCAGTCGTAGCCCACTGGTTAGGGTACGGGACTGATAATCCGAATGTTGGTACACCATGCCTCATTTAAACAGGTCAACGTGGTTGACATGCAGTGTGGTCACTGTTTCATTAATTCCTAATAGCTTGATTATCAGTTCAGTTTCGGGCTAAACATCCAAGAGTAAGCAAAAAAGTAAAATGTTTCCGGGCTATATTCATCCAATACCATATAACAAGTCTACAGACAACGATTCATTAAAGTTTAATGTGAACATTAAATGGAATATGGAAAATGATTACTGAAGCATCATTTATTCCTCAGTGCAAACACTGACTCACCTTTAGCTCGCCATCCTCAGTGACGAGCTGCCAGTTAGCATCTCCTCCTACATCCTGTAAAGAGTGGGCCATGTGGCTATTCACCAATTCATCCACCTACAAGCACACACGCCATGTTCAGATATAATTAACACCACACACCAAGGACGACATGAGTAGAAACTTGGCATACACGTCTACCCAGAGTAATTCAGCAGGTTGCTAATGGTGTGTTATGTGAAAAGCACTGAAGGCAAAATGCCAGTAAACCGATTCCACCGAACACTCAGTTAACACACTGTGGATGTTTTTGTGTAAAAAGATCAAAGATCCCTTTACCTGAGCACTGAGTCTGTGCACGTCATCAGAGGCGCTGACCAAGTCGAGAGAGGAAAAGGAAGAAGTGTGGCTGTGAGGCTGATCCCCAAAAGATAGAAGTGCAAAAAGCATCACCCGCAGAGATAGGACACCCCCACCAGGTTTATTCAGAAAAAGATAACAGAAAATAAAACAGAAGAACGCCTTTATTTGTCATTACACATATACAGATGTACGGTACAAGAAAATTCTTTCTTTACATATCAGAGCACTTGGTCAGCCATAGTATGACATCCCTGGGGCTAGACAGGGATGAGCAATGAGAGTTAAGGGCCATGCTCAAGTGCCACACAACAGCAAACTATCAGTGGTGAGGTATGAACTGGCATCCTTCAGATTTCTACTCCTGTACCCTAACAGGGTTCCTAGTGGGTAGAGCTTTGACTTATTAACCACAGATTGGTGGTTCAAATCTCGGCTCGGCTATGCAGCCACCGTTGGGTCCCTGAGCAAGACCCTTAACCCTTACTGCTCCAGGGGTGCTGTACATTGGCTGACCCTGCGCTCTGAGCCCAGCTTCCAAAGTTAGGATATGTGAAGATAGAATTACATTGTACTGTACTTCTGTATATGTGTAATGAGAAATAAGGCATTATTTTTCTTCTTCAAACCACTAGGCTATATCTTGTATCATTTTTTGTGTCAGTTAATGACTGCCGTGAAATGTGGCCCTTGAAATCTGTGAATTTGTTATGGCCCTAAACATAATAAAGCCTCAATCAGGATTTTAATTAGAGCTTCTTAAGTCTCTTTGGGGAATGGCAAACAGAAAACACTACATGTTGAATTTAGGTGTGACAAAAGGCTGAGGTGTAATGTGGTTATGTAAGCATGGGTACACAGAAAAGAAAGCAAGAGTGCTTTTGTGATCAGAGAGAATAGGTGTGTGGTGTGTGTGGGTGTGTGTTCAAGGTTTGAGTTAAGTACCTTGGCAGAGTATCTGTGAGCACCGATGGTTGAGCCAAGTGTGATTAACCTAGGGCTCCTGCCCTTCTCAGTCTGAGCCTGTGAGAAAAAAGACTTGTGACAAAGCCAAAACAGAAAAGGTCCAGACAGACTCTAAAATTCAAGGGTTCTTCCACATTTCTTTGCGATGGATTTTATCTCAGGGTCATAAAAGCCAACAGCTCAAACATGGTTGGATGAGCGCGTCGCCATTATCATAACGTTAAAAACTTCTTTTCCTTAAAGCTTCCTTGAGTGTCAAAAAAGGTCGACATCAGATTGTAACAAATCCGGACGGCTAGCTCTCACAGTTCAGTTCATTTTCTTTAACCCCTTATCATAATCAGGGTTGGGGAGGGGTGCTGGAGCCTGTCCCAGCTCTTCAACAGGCAAAAGGCACATGGTAACACCCTGGACGGGTCCCAGTCCATCGCAGGTACCTACAGAACAATTCAAGTGTCTTCAATCAACCTGGTAGCATGTCTTTAGACTGTGGTAGGAAATACATTTTTGATTTTTAGCAGATACATTTGTCCAAAGACAGCAATCTTTTGATTAGTCCAGTACCTTAACATTAATCAGAGCATGAAGAGGCATATGTGAACGTTTGCAATTATTGCTTAACGTTTTAGTAAACTAAGGATCTTGCATTGATTATTTAGCAGTCTTAAAAAGTCCCACCTCAAATTCATAACCAGTATAAGTTATGAGTAATTATTTGGGATTATGAATAAAGAAATAAAACAAAGTAAAAAAATAAAAAAGCTGTGAAACTTCCAACAAGGAAGCTTTAGTTTTATGCTAAACTGGCCTACCTGCTCCTCAAGCTTGTCCTGCTTATCAAGGGCAGCTTCCACAGCATCAAAGAATTCCTCTTCATTGATAAGACTGTTTGGTCCTTCCTAAAACATAATGCAAGAAGATTAAAATATGCATCAGACACTGTAAGCACCGTCTAGACTGAATTTCAAAATCAGTCTTACTTCATAATCTGGTCCTCCATACTGTGATTTCTTCTTTAGTTCTGTTAGGGCCGACTTATATGATTCTTCGACCCTCCTTCTCTTCTCCATTTCCTTAAAAAATATAATCAATGTCTCAAAAAAGTTTACTCTAGACTCTGAGTGTTAATTTCTGGCTGCTGCAAAGTGATCGCTTGATCTCAGGACCTGTCTTAGACTTCAGGTAAGACCATAAGCAGAGTAAATAAAGCAGGTTCATTTGTATTGCTGAAGACAGTTCTGTTGTTCGTCCAGGATTGGTGGGGCATTGGACCCCTTTTTATAATACCCCTGTTTCCCAAAACATAAGGTAATTTTGAACACATTTCTCAAACAAATGTGGTTTTCATTGGATTATGCACCAATATGCGATTATTTTGGAGATCTTGCATGTTACATTTTCATTGTTTCTTGCTTTATCACAGGTTTAAATCATTTAGTTGAGAGCCTAGCACTTTTAAGTCCAGACTTTTACCAGCTGAAGGCAGTTAACTCTCATATGTATTTGTACTCTGTCAAACAAACGAGGCAAACATGAGCAGCATGTTCAAATGACGAATTTTTGTTTAAAGAGGCAACGGTACAAATGACCAAGCAGGCTCAGACTCCATGAAATACTTTTAATCCACCTAAAAACAGTATGAGAACCCAAGAAACAACCAAATCTCAAAAATCAATTAGGTACCACTTCAGAAAGTTTGAATAAGCTAGTGCTCTGCTCTACATAATTCACAAGGTAAAATCCATCCTATAAACGTATTTCAGATCCCATAAATTCAATAACAGGTTACCTACTGAATAAAAGTCACTTTGCGTACAGAGAGGAATCCAGTTCTGTTCAGCCTGCCAGACCAGCCAGGGTTTCAGTGTGGACAAACTGCCCGACATCTTAATTTCCCAGCCTGGTGGAACACAACTCCTGCTTAGAGCTGTGAGAGTATTCCTCTGGCTGCATGTTTCTCTTCACACTTAGCTGCTACATGTTGGGAAGCCCACGCCCCTTTACCTTTCATAAAATGGAACGGAATTCCAGTACTTCCTGCCTTGCAGTAAGTCTTAACCAGACAAGCAAGAACTGGTTGGACGAGTCCAAAAGTGCAATTAGACGTGAGTGACGTGTAGCAGAGGTCTGGGAAGAGGCTTGCCTGGATAAATTAGCACCAGTGTCCAAGAATGCAGGAGCACATGGGTATCGCCATGGGATTTACTTGGGGAGAAAAATAAAGAGGGCACTAAAATACACCTGGCAGTGGTGAGGTTTGAACTGGCAACCTACGGATTACTAACCACAAGGTAAATTCTGGTGAACAGGCACAACAGCAGTGAGGACAGACACTGTCTGATCTCAAAAAGCCCTTCACCCAACTGATGCCAGGTTATTCTCAAACAATATCGAACACGGTAGAATGCCTAGGTCAGCTAGCTGGGCCAAATATAATGAATTTTAACTATCTCAAAGTTATACTTCCCACTACACCTCACATGTTAGTTTTATAAAACATAATAAAACCATAAATTAGTGCTATAATTGCAATGTAATGAAAAAGAAATCTAAGACATACTTTCTCCAGTCGCCTCTGCCAGGTCTCCTCTCGTTTAACCATGATATCAATGCAGTGTGAAAGCGTGGATAGGATTCCTGCCGTGGTGGCTTTGAATGTGATCGCTTCACCTTTAAAGTCGATTCCAACCGGTCCTGTACAAGTGTCCAAGGAGAATACTGTGAGGGAAATAGAAACAACAACATCAATGGTATCACAGTTCAATAAACCTTAGTAGAGTTTAATTGCTTTTTTATTACAGATGTTCCACATTATTACATCAGAACATGTAAACATTGGTATGTTGCAGTAACGTAAGCAAATTGTGAAAAATGAAGAGATGTGGTTCACAGAGAATACAGCCAATCATTTTAAACTGACCATGCTCCATACATATTAAATTATGAATAATAAATACTTAATATTTACCCTGTAGCCATTTTTAAGCCACTGGGCAAGGCCCTAAACTCTCACTGCCATACAGTGGCTGACCCTGCTCTCTAACACAAATACATGTATTCCATCTGCCCTATATTATTATTATTATTATCAGTTCAGTTCATTTTCTTTAACCCCTTATCTTAATTAGGGTTGGGTAGAGGTGCTGGAGCTTATCCCAGCTCTTCAACAGGCGCAAGGCACACGGTAACACCCTGGATGGGATGCCACTCCATCACAGGTACTATTATCATTATTACTATTATTATTATTATTACTAATAGTTTTACTGCTATTAATAATCGTAATGAAGTATATATTATGTTACACTTTCAGTCAAGTATATTACAATTACAAAAAGTCGTACATACACTTGTCTTTGTTGCTGTTGTTAAGGAGGTAGTCTCCATCTGGTCGAGAAGCAGGGAAATCATCCTCATCATCCTCGACTACTGAAAACAAGCACACATATTATAAAGAAATATCTTAATGCGTAACATTTCTTTGAAACAAAATTGAACAGCTGTGAGCAATTGAATAACAAATTATATGAATGATAAATTCTGCCTGCCAGGCATACCAGTATGGCTAACATTTAAATAGCACAGACATGAACTTTAAAATGTTGAAATTGCATGTAACATTTTTATTCTCTTTATGTATTTTCCATTTTGTCTACCAATCTAGAAAACCAGGATTGTATTTATTTTTTATTAATACAAAAAAGTTCAGCAACACAGTAATTAAAGAAATACATCATTTTCATTTCAATATATCATCCACAGCAGGAATGAAACAATGATTTATATGTTGGTTACTGGTTCACAATTCAATTCCATCGTTTTAACACCTCACCTTTGTCTCTGTGGAACTCGTCTTTGTAATCGCCACTCGGACAGTTCTCAAAGTACTTCTGCAGTGTTTCCACTTGTCTGCACAGAATGTCCCTGAACGTCTCCATCTCGGCCAGCTTCTCCCGCAGGCTGTGGCCTTTCTGCGTATTCATCAATGAAGTTCATTTTACACAAATGTCACATTTATAGTTGCCATCTTTTGTCACAAATGTTTTTGACAGTTAAGTATTTACTGATCCTTTTTTAAAAAGCATATGCCTTGTGTAAACTTCTATACTGGCCAAGAAGGATCACATACTAGCCCATGCTCCTCTCTACGAGTGAGAACACATCAGGGTCTTTTTTTTTTTTACCAGCAAGCCTCAGTAGCAATAAGGTCCCCGTGAAAACTATGCCAGACTGGTGGCACTGCAAAGAAATGGGCTTGTGAGTCCTGGCTATGTCACCAAAGCTTTAAAGATATTATCAAGCATTATAGATTGCAATCCTTTTATTTTAACTGATTGACCTTGCTGTTTTCCGGGTCTGTCACACATCAGACCTAAAATTAAATGTTATTCTGTGTTGCTTATATACTCCAGATTGAAGGCAGTATAATACATCCAGCAGTAGCTAGAAACTGCAGATCAAGAAAGGTGTAGCTGTACCTTGAAGGAAGATGTGGAGGTGGTCGAGAGACCGCTGGTTGCAGAAGTGAGAGAAAGCAATGAGCCATGATGTCTCAGACTGTTCTCTGAACCATAGCCTGATTCAGCCTGCAAACACAAACATTAACACTGTCAGGTTATATAATCAAAAATATAAATCACACAGAGTGTATGAACATGATCATCAAACTTCCTGAAATTATAAAAAAGCAATCCAAATGTAAAGGATCCAAGGTGGAAATCGCCTCCACTGTCTTATGCCAAACATGGAGGTACACTTTACAGACTTAAAAAGCTTCCAACATGCTAATACATGCCATACTTTTTTTACATCATTACCCTATGTAGGCATATGAAAACATTCAGTGATTGTGGGAGGAAACTCTTAGAGGAAACCCAGGGAACACAAGGAGAACATGCAAACTGCAACCCAGGACCTTCTTGCTGGGAGGTGACTTTTTAAAAATTCATCAAGAGTTTTCGTGAGGCATTGATTCAAATGTAAAGCATTTTACTGAAGACATTCAATCCATCTTTCTTCAAGAAATGCAAGCTTAAGCTTTTGAAATGCTTCGTATTACCTGGATGTATTTAAAATTGTGTGGTTACATTTTTCCCTAGACAACCACCCCATAATATTTAGTGGTCTGTGTGAAAAACTGTAAAATAGCAAAAGAAAGAAAATAGGAAGAATAATATCTTGATAAAACAAAGAGTTACAAGTTGAACATGCCAAATGTCTGCATACTCAAAATTAGTTTAGTTCATTGTCTTTAACTTATTATCCTAATTAGGGTCAGGGAGGGGTGCTGGAGCCTATCCCAGCTCTTCAACCGGCGCAAGGCACAAGGTAACACCCTGGATGGGCGCCAGTCAATTTCAGGTACCTACAGTGCCATTCAATGTCTCCAATCAACCTGGTAGCATGTCTTTGGACTTTGGGGGGAAAACAGAGTACCCTGAGGAAACCCATGCAGACACAGGGAGAACATGCAAACTCCACATGAAGGACCTACATCGTCCCACCCAGGGATCAAACTCAGGACCTTCTTGTTGTGAGGCGACAGTGCTACCCATTAAGCCACCGCCCTGCATACTAAATATTGCAACTAATATGTCAACTTTATCCTCTAATCAACAAATACATCATTACAGTCAAGGGCTGTGTGATGAGTCACATTCATTTTAATATTGTATTTGATTTAATTACCACAAAAATGTATTTGCTGGTGATGCCACCAAGGTATCGTTTAATGCTGCAAAATGTTAACTTTAAATGCAACACAAGAAACAGTAATGCAACCCAATAACTGACGGTCAACTCAAATATGTATCACAATTAAAAAGAACAGTGGAAGGAAATATAATGAATGTCATCAGCATGCATGCAGAAATGCAATCAGCCCACCATTCGTCCATTCCAGCAGCCAAAGCAGAACAGGGAGCTGGTACAGTCCTGGCTGGCCGATCTGAGCATTGCCTGATGGTACTCCGCCCAAACACTTCCGGTATTCCCTAATACTATTAGAAATCCTCACTGGCACATGGTTGAGAAAAACATTGAGATGATAGATGATGACCGTGCCCCTTTAACTGTTGTAAAATGTGAAGCAGAATAGCAATCAGCAAAATAAAAGTGGCTGGTCTGGTGTAGCGCGTGGGCTTTATGGGTGGGTCAGTGAAGCTGGAAAACAGGGAGGGAGGGAGGGAGGGAGGGGGGATGTTAGAGAGAGAGAGAGAGAGAGAGAGAGAGAGAGAGCAGGCACAGACCTCTGTCTCCAGTCGCTTAGCATTATCCATCTCTGCAGCAGGCCATTGCAAAGAGGTGTGTGGAGAGAGAGAAAAAATAGTAGGAAATGTCGAGGTGTCTCTAATTTAATTGAACCTTTACACATATTCTGTAAGCATTAAAACAATAGATGGGATTAATTAACTAACGATGAATTAAGATCAAAAGTACGAGAGCAAAAAAAGAGGGAAAGATCTCTCTCTCTCTCCCTATCTATACATCTATCTAATAAAATCAGCAGTGAAGCAGTAGTAGCAGAAATAGCCAGCAAAGTGCTACTTTCTACCACCTGATGGCGCTGAATGAAAAAAATGAACCATCCTTTTAACAACACGTGACACTGCTATTCATAATCAAAACGGCTTATAACCCACTCCTTCCACATTCTCATACCTATTTAAGGTAAAGAAAAGCATTTTAAATGTAATATCTTAGGAGTAGCTCTGTCAGAATGAGATGTGATGACAACAGTTCGCACGACAACATTTCTTTAGAAATTGGTAAAGACATTATTACCCTGTAGAGGTCAAGAGTATCAATCCACTTCTGCCGGAGCTTGGGACATTCAGCCCTCAGGTACCAAATGCTGTCATTAATGCTGATGTCAAATCGACACTCATCAAACTCATGTGGCTGTGAGCAATGATAAAGAAAAATATTAAGCTACAGTACATTACACTGATGAATGTAATAAAGTATTATGCATGAAGTAAATCAAAAGGTAAATCTGATAAAATAAATTATAAGAGAAAGCTAAAATGCACAGACGTCAAATTAAAAGAACTATTTATTTATGTATAATAATTTAGTATGTATAATATTTTATTTTGTATTCTATCATCCCTACGTAAGCAAGCAGCATCAAATACATGTAATCGAGCCACTGGTCATCATTTTATTCCTTGTTCAATAGCTACTCCTGATCAGGGCTGTGGCAGGTCTAGGATTAATTCCACTTGCACATCAAAGTACAAAAACACCCCCCCCCCAAAAAAAAAAAAAAATAATAATAATAATAATAATAATAATAATAAAATAAAAATCATAGCCATTGTCTCAATAGATGCCTGGCTGGCCAATAGACAGGTGAGCATTATAGGCAGTGGTTTATACTGGTATAGTGGTTCTATATTAAATCCTGCATCAGCTATAAAACAGCTATAAAGTGTGTCAAGGTTACTTAAAATTATTACATTTGTAAAGATTACCTATTACATAATGTGATGCAATAGTTAACTAAACGAAAAGTGCAACTTCTCTATTGGATTGCACCCAACAGCTTCCACATGTGTTCCTCCTGACCGTTTCCGCATACTTGATTCAATACAACAAAAGAGTTGTGTGTCTACTCAACCATTCTGAGGATTCACTGAACAGCAGCAAGCTGTGCTTGTTCAAACAAGACTGCCGAGGACACGTACCTACATCCCTCCTACAAGACTTCATTACTCTTCCTGTCTCCGTTTCATAAAGTTCAAACAAGTACACACAGGGGACACATCTAATGGGCAGTGGGAAACCTCCTTATTTGTCTTTAAAGGTTCTATATATAGTAAAGGTTTTTTATAGCCTGTAGATGAACTCGACCCACTGTAAATAATTGAAAAACAGTTTTATTGAGTCAAATAACAAATTAAATATTACACTACACCAGTAGGGTCCAGTACCGAATAGCTGGGATCTCACACTGGACTTAAGTACCCATCGTAACAGGCCTGTTGCCAAAATGTTTTTTTAACATTACTACAGGAGTTTAGTGGCCTTTTTACTACAAAGAACCAAAAGCATGACTGCAAGAAGTAAACTTTACCATGATGATAGCTTTGCTGAGACAGAGCGACCCTCTGCACCCATACTCGCGTTCATGTTCTGACTTATAGTAGCTCAGCGTGTTGTTCCTCAGCACAACCCAGCGGTTCTGCCAACCATGGATATAGTTGGTCCACTGCAAGTAAAAAACATTGTTTGTACCACCATACAGTACTACGTATTTAATAACATAACTTTACGAATCCGGCCTGACTGGCCTGGGGTAAAAAGGCATTGCTCATAACAGCGCAAAAAATATTGAATCATTTTTATTAAACCACTTATTCTAATTTGGATCTGTTGTGGTGATGACCAGCGATAGCCTAGTGGTTAAGGTACTGGACTAGTAATTGGAAGGTCTCCAGGTCAAACCTCATCACTGCCAGGTGGCTGCTGTTGGACCCTTGAGCGAATCCCTTAACCCTCATCGCTCAGACTGTATAAAGTACTGGAAGTCGCCTTGGATAGTAGTGTCTGCTAAATGAAAATGTAAATGTAATGTAAATGACTTGTGGGAGGAAACCGGAGTACACAGAGGAAACCCACACTCACAAATAGAAACCCTAGCTATCTGGAATTGTTGGACAAACCCAGGACCTTCTAAATGCTATTAAGAAAAGAACAACACTGATTAACCAATGTAGTATATTTATGGGATGTGTTGTAGATCAGTTTGGTTACTCCGTCCTCCACTGAGTGTATTAAACAAAGGTTGTGTGTGAGAGAACTTCACCTTGCTGAGGGTTCCTGTAAGCTCCTCTTGTTGATCCGATTCAGGATCCACATCTTCATCTGAGCTTTGGTCGGACATGAGTTCAACTGGGACCGGTCCGACCTGTTTGGACAGTTGTAGTTTTTTCCTCTTAGAGAAATAAAATAGCAATGAAGCTTCTGAAGACGTTCATGAATTGCTTAAACGCAACATATTTATTACGTGTGACTTGAGTGAACGTGGTTGTACGTCGAAATGTAAAAACGCCTTTATTTTAGAGAACATGCCAGAATTTCGTGTTACTGTGTAAACAAGTTAAACAAGCAGAACTACAACTTTATACAATCCTGTCATACTGCGCAGTCGTCACCAAAACACTGCCAGTTACGACGTACAAGTGTTTTAGGAACATATTACATTAAAATTGATGAAATAAACACTTACTGGCAGTAATACGAGACGACAGGCTTAATCTGCTAAACAGGATAATTCCATGTGGCGCTGTGTTTGTGTTTATCCTGCTCAGCTCACGGAAAAAGACTGGATTTACTTCTTCTCCTCCTGCAGGTCACTTACGGTACTGCAGCAAAGTGCAGCATCTGAAACCTCAACGTATTCGCACCTTGTCCTTTTACTGTTTTATTGCGAGGTATATACAGATAAAATGTGACAAACAGGTTAATAAAAAGCCATTTTCTTGTACTTTACTATGTAGATAGTATTTGTAGCGTTATAAATAATTTTGAAGTATTCACAAATGGTGGCTTAATGGGTGGCACTGTCATCTTAAAGCAAGAATGTGCACGGTTCCATCCCCAGGTCCTGGCTATTCGAAATTTGCATGTTCTTTATGTATGGGTTTGGTCCCACATTTAAAAACATGCCACCATGTTATTTGGATACATTGAACTGTCCTACCTAGCCACTAGGACACATAAAGCATTGTGGTGCTGGTAGCCAGGATAAACATGGAGAGTTGTGTAAGGGAGGGCATGACTATGACTAAAGACTATAACAAGTCTATGATGTGGACCGCAATCTGCTGGGGCAGACGTGCTGGGTGAATATTTTCCCGTGGAAAAAAGGGTTTGAATAAATAAAGTGTAAAATACAATAAAGTCAACGTCTTCTAATCACCCGAGTATGGTATAGAGGGCCTCTGGAAAGAAATCAAGAACTAATGGAGCTGGTTTATTAAGTCTGGTCAAATCAGCAATGTTTTATTGTTTTATAAATCAGAGTAGTGAGTACACTCTGACCTGCACTTGACTTTGACCTGTAATAAGGGCCATTATCGTGCAATCAGCAGTGGTGTAAAGTAGTAATTGCCCCTGTTGTACTGATTGTTGCAGTAATTACACGGAATGATATCAAATTATCAACAAAATATGAGCCCCCCCCAAAAAAAAAAATCTAGTTTTTCCATTTTCCTTTTTAACAGCATTTATTTAATTATATATTTAACATTCACTTTTAATTCCACTTAATAAAATAACTTCAATAAAATACAAATGAGGATATATGAGCACAAACAGACACAGTTCACTCCCATCCATAACATCAGCTAGATTTACTTTTCAGTGTTTAAACCTTTAACCCAGTCGTCGATAGCTTTCTCATTATATTGTTTGTTTATCTGCCAGTCATTGTGCCAGCGCAGGTTGGCAATGACTTCTGTGTAATTGCCACCAAGACTCTGCTTCCACTGCACAAATTGCTGCTTGTTGTACTGGCGGACGGTTTTGGTGACGCGGGGGTAATCCACCACTAAACGTAACAGTTTGTCCAGCTGCTTGACCACATCTGGGTATTGGAATGCCACGTTCTTTAGCTCGGCTTCATCCTTAGACAGATCTGAAGGGAATATAACAAAACATGAGGACAATACAGTAACAAAGTGTTCTGCTCTTGGGTTAAATTAGACAAACAAAACATTTTATAATTACGAATCCAATATATTAAATAAAATATAAAATAAATGCATGAAATATAGAGCATTGCTTCATAAATGTGGTCAGCAGCTCACCAAAGAGTTGAGGTTGAACACTTGAACCATCTGAATAGGTGATGTATTTCCACTGGTCCATCCTCAACATGTAAGTAGAAGCATTAGCATTACAGCCATGATATTCACTTAGTATCCATCCAGGATGTGAGTTGGATGAATGATTAGTTTTTGAGGCAAAAGGGACCAAAGAGTGACCACTTAATCCTTCTGGTATTGGGACACCTGCAAAGTCTGACAGACACAAAATAAATGTTTCACATAAAGTCTTAATAAAGTTTTAAGCAGTGTAATGAAAAATCACAAAAAAGATGGCCTAGAATGATCTGCCAGAACAACTTCAGTGTGCCTTGGTAAAGATTCCACAAGCTTGGAGTTGGAACAGAGTAGGAAGCTTTTAAAATATATGATCTCAGATGTGTTGTAATTATATAGCAGTGGAAGCACAGAGGTTAAGGTCCTGCATTAGGGATCAGACAAATGCTGGTTCGGGTCCCACCACTGCCAAGGTACCATTGTTTGCCACTGAGCAAGACAAATAACCCTGAATTGCTTGCACAGTATTTAGTACAACCGGAAATAGCTTTATACAAATGTCAGCTAAATGTAATAATAACGGTCGAAAGCACAGTTTTAACATGAGGGTCCAAAATGTCTAATGACTGGTCAGATATGTGCATGTGTTTACATTCTCAAAAAAAGGTTAGCTTGCACTCTATATCCCTTCCTGTACAAACCAAATTTGTATAATACTTCATAACTATGACTTCTATGAATGTCCTCACCAAGTACTGATGGATATAAGTCTACAAGCGAGACTGGAGAGCTGATCTTATGTCCGGGTTTAATCCCTGGTCCCATCATGAGCAAAGGGATGTGGGAGCTGCCTTCAAACATGGACATCTTGTAGAACTGCCTGTGCTCCATGGCCAGGTCTCCATGATCAGAAGTGAAAATCAAGACTGTGTTGTTTAGAAAACCTGCGTCTCTGAGAGCATCAATCACTTCACCTGCAAGACAGAGACTGTAAAACATATTATATTACACAGACAGATTCAATAAGGGTTGATGTGAATTCCGGTATGCATTACTTACCAAGCATGCTGTCTGTTTCGGCACACATCGCAAAATAAGAAGCTCGGATGTCTCTGATTTCCTCCGCTGAGAAATCATCACTACAGTTTTTGGTAAAAGTGGAATAATAATCCACTGGGTGCATCTCTGAAAACGGCAACCACTTTGGCAGGGAAACTTGCTCTAAAGAAACCTAAATGCAAAAGAAAACATATTACCCGTGGCACCAAGCTACTCACACTTTTAAACCAAACAGCCAGGTTGCTGGCTAGTGCAATAATAATAAACAATAATCCCTGACTACACTCAGCAAACCATTTCTTATGTAAACTGGGGGCAGTGTCATATTAAAACATTATTCTTAGTCCAACATATTCAGGACATGAATCTTTCCCCCACTGAAGATTTCAGTTTTTATTTTAACAGGTATAAGACATGACACATGTGGCTGAATGGCCTCAAAAACCATGTTCATGAAGTTTCTGCCAAACTTCTTTACATTTATATTGACAATATCTAGTGTTCTAGTTGAGGTGGTGTTGCTTACATATATTTCTACTTCACAGATATAGCAATAAAGACAGAGAATAGAATGCTTTTAATTGTACAGTTATCCCGGCTTGTTCGAAAACTGGAATCAGAGCGCTGGTCAGCCATTGTACTGCATGGAGCAGACAGGGTCAAGGGTCTTGCTTAAGGACCCAACAGTGGCTCGAATACAAATTCTGGATTTGAATCATCAACATCTGTTTGATATCCCAAAGCTAAACTCACTAGGTTACCACCATCCACAAGGCTATTAAATCAAATATTCAAATATTTCACAATCTGTGCTTTCTGTACCCATGATTGTCTATGGACCTGTTAGCAGTGGGTGCAACTAAA
>JAYDZF010000020.1:4214605-4229996 GCA_034509105.1 Microcambeva barbata | reverse complement strand
TGGAAGACTGTATCACATATCTGCTTTAGTTACACATTTATCATTCTGCTTGTATATTTTGTGACTGGAGGGACAGTATGGTACCTGCCTTTTTGAGCCAGTAGGGAGAAGTGCGGAAGGTAGAGCCACCAGCAGTGGAACCCAGACTATCAGTGCGGTATGGATGGGGCAGATTCAGCCCTACATACAAGGCAAATGGCTCTGAGAGAGATGTAGCCTTTTTTCTGATCCACTGCACGACACTGTCCGTGATATTCCAGTCTTTGGACATAACCCTAACAGTGGACGTATCACCGATCAGGTCTGTTACAGGACGTCCCTCCTGCCTCAGTAGAAAAGACACCTCTCTGGTCCATGCCTCCACACGATTACTGACAGAGGAGAAATGACTAAAGTAGGACAAATTACAGGATGACAACTATTCAAACATTTTATAACATTTACAGCATATTTAATCACCTGACTGAGTGGCCTCCTGATGTGTAATCTAGTTTTCCCATCCTGTGTGTGTGATACCCGGCTTTCTGCAGATGGTCCATCCATGTAGTAACATTGGAATTAAGACATTTGTAATTGTTCCAGGCCTGAGTTAAATGGACAAAACGCCCACTCCACATAGCTGCCAATGCACACATACAAAGTAATCCGGTTAACATAAAGCTGCTCTGGAGTTTAGAAAGAAATATGTAGGATGTTTTATATTACTTTTAAAGTTCCTATTACCATGTTTAAAGCAGTATAATAAGATGATTGTGTAATTTAGATAACCTCCATTATCAGACTCTTTAAATGGCATTTATGAAAAGCATTATTGACTGGATGCTACCTTGTAAACTTCTGAGATACAGCACCAGAGAATATTTACACAAAATCTGTTTTAAAGCCAAAACTTAGGTTTGGATTCAGAAATCCTTAACTTAACTTCAGCATGATGGTCTCTGTGGAGTTTGCATGTTCTCTGTGATTCCTCCAGGAGCATACAATTGGGGATCAAATATTGTACGTTCCTCTGTCTGATATTAAAGACAGACTTGAACTAATGAATCTTGTGTAACCAGTAATATTATGTCATGCTATGGATGCAACGAAAGTGTGCTAAACAAGACGTTAAATCCTAATACATGAATAAAAGAAATAAGCTAATGTAAAAAGCACTGTACCTGCCCTTGAAGGACAGCATATGGGAGAGTTGGTGTATGAGTTGGAGAAAACGGCACCTATCTGTGTCATGTACTTAATATGAGGAAGCTCGACAACTTTATTTCCAGGGTCGAGAGTTAATCTTCCATCCTGAAGAAAACGCCAAACAATCCATTACAATTATGTTCTTTTAGAATACAACTTACTTACTTTATGGGAAATAACTTACAAATGCATCTGACATAACCATAACTATGTTTGGTCGTTGGTCTATTGGTTTGTTTAAATATAAACACTGTAAGTAAAGTGGAAAAACAAACAAAAACAAAATACTAAAACTAGTCATCATTTTACTACCGCTAACGGTAGGGCAAAGGCTCGGTCTTAAACCATTTACTTCCCTACTACATAACACACCTAAAGAGTATCTACAGGTAGTGATGTAGGATGGAGATTACTCTTTAGCACCGTAGTATGCGGTTTGAGACGCAGCCTGAGGGGTGTCGGAAGTTAAACGGTGGTACACAAAATTATGTAATCACCGAAATTGGCAACCACCGCTACTTCTCAGTCGCGTGTATCTATGACGTCATCCCCGCGCCACTTGATGTTTTGATAGCAACACGAAGTAGCAGCAAAGTCATTTACGCGTTTGAATTACTTTTTTTTTTCTTTCGTAGCAGTGAAGACTGGAAAAAAACTGGAATGAAACAGACGCGAAATGAGAAAGACAAATTAAACAAATATTTCTGCAACCGTCATTCGGATAACAGTTGCTAACAAGACGTTGCACTTGGGGCTGTAAAGTTTTAGTATTGTTCATAAAGCATATTTTGAACAAATAGTTTTGTAATGACGAAGCTAATATTTATATACATAGCTAAATGTGTAGTGGTTTGCTCCAGAAGACTTGTTGGGCATGTCAATTTAGAGCATTTTACACTTGAGAGCATGGATGCATATGGCTCTTTATTGAGAATGTATAGAATATAAACACATGATGTAATCAAGCCTAAAGCAGAACTCCAAATAAGACCACCTGTTGTATAACCTTGATAAAATACAGACATTTAGCACAACTGTACTTGATTTCTGTCCTGAATTGCTTCTTTGTATTATAAATTGGGTTTAAATAGTGTAAGTCTCTGAAGACTCTGCATTGCACTTACAGAAAAGTAGCAATTTCATAATTTTATGGAAATAATGTAAATTTTAGGTGCTATATATATCAAGGTGCTTGATAAAACTGTCCACACACTAAAACAATGAGGTAGATGGTACCTCTTGAGGTAAAAAAATACAGCCACCTTCCCTCTTTTCTGTGATGCAGTTCACACTATGTATCTCGAACTAATTTTTAAAATTAAGACCCCATTTAGTCATAATGAGAGCATGAAATGAGCACAGAGAAGTTGAAAAATTCTTTATAATACGTATGTTGAAATAAAAATGCACATTTATCTTTTTCTTCCTTGTCGATTCAGTACATAAATGCAATAAATGTACAAACAATGTCATTCAGGTGATAGTAATGTTACTTGGATGATGAATCAATTTGCATACAAATTTCATACAATCCATTTTTCAGTCCTTAGTTCCACTTTTTGGACCAGGCCATCTCCAAAAATACGAAAATCCTGAACAATGGCCTCTACATTGGGGAGAGTATTTGCCCCAGTTTCAGTGACCTCCACTCGCTTGGCATTCATCAGAGAAGTCTAAAAGAAGATAGAAGACCAGAAAAAAAGTACAAAATTGTTAAATTGGGTTTTAATTTGACATCTCAGTTTTATAGTAATTTTAAAGAAGTGTAGCTAAACCTTAAATGGTTGTGGCTGAAAAGCTTGGGGCTTCCACAGCACTGCAACTACAGTTCCTCCATATGTGTCGTAGAAAAATAGAGCCAAATCTCCAAACGCATCCTGAGAAAACATTACAAAACAGTTTTTTATGATAATCATGGCTTACACCATTTAATTTATATTATATTACAAGATATATGGTACAAAAATCTCACCCTAAGCTCAGAAAGGTACAGCTTCACTGGATCAAAATCGACAACAGGGAACGCTCCTCCTGCTTCTGACACATCTTTATCTGAGACGCCGTAGGAACTGATGGCAGAAGGAGGATCCACTGCTTTGTTTAAGAGGGGGACCTGCTTGGGTCTGAGATGGATCAGAACATCATAGGCCTCCAATGGGGGTCGAAACACCACCTAAAACATAATAAACAATTCAGTAAGGCAACAAGACCGCCCTACCTAATTCACAGCTGGGACAATCATGCCGTGGACAGTGACATGAGCCTTCTCTAGTGTAGTATGAAATTTAACCCTAACCCGGATATCTTGTTTGAGGCTGGGATTGATGAGTTGGGCCTCCAGAACACGCAGGCTCTCAGCTGCAACCGTCACAATACGCTGAAGCATCTACAGACAAAACATCTCGTAGCTCAAAACTCCCAATATCTCAAGTATGACCACTACCTGTTCAAGAACAAGACATTTACAAACCTGGACTGAAGGACTGTCCTTGGTCCAAATGGAAACCTTCTTATCATTAGGCGTGGCAATAAATATGACTGGAAGAGTGTCCCTTGATGCCAGGAAGTCGTTTCTAATTTCAGTGTAGTCAGCAACTACAAGAGAGGAAACAATAATAGTGAATGTTACACCAATAGTTCTTTTTACGTGTGGTCATTGCCCAAATCTAGATAAAGTGCATTGGTTCAGGATATTGGCGTGGTTTAATCTTACCTAGTGTTGTTTAAATGCAAAGAGAGTTTCTACCAAATACCCAATTTGTCCATTTACAATTACAGATTAAGAACTTGAATATCCCTTGAACAACCCGCGATCAAACAAGCAGGATCACCACACACCCTGGCCGCTGTTTATTATCTTCCAGTGTTGGGTTTCCTCATTAGAACATTCAGACATTCAATATAAAAATACTACAGCAATAAAAATACCTATTATAATAATACACAAGTGCTTAAAACCCACCTCACATGAGACAGCAAGGGTATAAATCTACTTTTGGATGGTACTGACCAGTAAGTTTGCTGTTGAGGTTCACCACAAGTGGGTTGTTTTTCCAGTCAAAAGAGGAAAGTAGATGGAAGAAACGAAGGAGACCGACCTGAGGAGAACTGAGGAAAAAACACCCACAAACATCCATCTTTAGCAGAGATGAGCATTTACAGACAGCTGGCAATGGATTGGCATGAAAGATATTGTTATGATTATAGATACAATATATTTCCTTAATTTCTATACACACACAGAATTGGAATATCTTGAAGGGTATATTTTAATTTTAAAAGGAACGCTTTGGATGAAAGGATCGGCTTCATATCAAAAATTCCGATGTTTGTTCTGCATTTCCAAGAAGTGTACCATATTACCTGGGAGGAGTGAAGGGAGCCGGCTGTAGAAAGAGCGAAGCCACCAGCAGATCAGCTGCCTCTTCTCTTATCTCCTCACTAAAGAACTGAGCAGCCAGCCAGCGTTTAGCTATCCGACACACGGCACCAAAGCACGGGTGCTGCTGCTGGAGACTGGTACACCGATCAGAAACCATCAGTCAGATAACATATGCAGCACAACTGCAGATAAACGTGTGTGTGTGTGTGTGCGTGTTGGGGGTTACCCATGCAAAGTGCTGGTAAGGAAGGGCTTATGCTGGGTCTCAGTCTCCAGGGCCTGTGCTTCTGCATTGTCTCTCTGTATGAGCATGCCTTCTGTGGTAACGCTCTCTCTGAGCACCTGTGCCTCTCTGTGGTACGCTACCTGGATGCGGAACGCTAGACCATCCTAAATAATGACAACAAAAAGGTGGCAAGTTTTGAGAAAGTGTCCATTACAAAAATCTATTCGATCTGTCGGCAGTTCAGGCACAAATACATTAAATCAATAATTAAAAGGAGGGTCCCAACATAGTGTACAAATCAAAATTCAATACTGAAACTTACAGTCTTGACATATTTAATAACCGAGAAAGCAGCCACGGTAAAACATTCATAAAAGCTCATTAAAGTTACCTTCCACACATCCACGTGTGTAGGAGTTGGCCGGGAAGTGTATCCATGCTGGTTTTTAAGCAGCTCTCCAAGTCGGATGTGAAAGGCTGCTTTAATGTGACGGATTGCCAAAGCGTCATTAGGCCACTTTCCACTTCCCTCCATGTGACAGATGACTGAACATTGATGGATAAACAAAAGTTAAAAAAAACACACACAGTGCCTTTTCTCCACAACAATACACGAGTCAAGTTGGAGTTAATGACGTGAGTACTATAGTGATTCTGAACCTTGATTATGAGAATCTTGAAATGGACTCCTCTGTATATTAAGCTTTAAATAAAGCCAGCCACTGGATAATCACTGCAACGTTTAAAGGGATACGGGTGTGCACCCATAAGTTGCAAATGGAGGTTACTTGGCCACAATTTAGAAAATTATTCAGAAAATGGTATGATCGGTGATCACTTCCAACGTACACTGATTACAAATATGTCAGAGTATGTAGAATATTTCTTGGTTCAGATTGTTTTATCCTAACAGGAGTTAGTACAGAAAGTTTAGGGCCTCTTTCGAGTGTATTATTTTGCATTATAGTCAAACAATAGTAAAACAATGCACCAAATGCACCAAAACTGTTATAATAGTGCATATTACTTTATAATCTCTTTTTGCTTTGGAGCTTCTAACTTGTCTTGGTCGTTCCTTTGACAAAAAGGTGGCTGTGATATATATCCAGCAACGGATAGAGAAGGAACTAAAATAGAACGATTTTACCTTTAATAGGAGTGATGTAATGAGGACATGGTTTGTCCACACGTGGAACCAAGGCACGACTAGTCTTCTCCCTTTCGTAAAACGAATAGCTCAGCCTCACTGGGATGGGAGGGAAGACCTGTAAAAAACGAACGTGCTTTAAAACACAGCAGAGGTCATGACGGTCTGAAAAAGCAGTACGGGATGAAAGGAGTGTAAAAGTCACTAACCTGGGTATATCTGAGCGCAGGATGAGCACCCTGGACTGACGTGATAGACAGAGGCAGACCTTCCAGCTGCCATAGTTTTCTGCTCAGATCATCGTAGACCTGCACAACCTTCAGACTCTCCTCCTCCCCCGTACTGCTTACCTGGCAAACAGGAAAAAAAATCAGTTTTGTAGTAATGTGAACTTGGTAAGAGCAAACCTACTAGAAACATCAACAACTGAGCTATGGGGTGATAACAGGACCCGATTGAGCTCATCTAGCTGCTTTCTATGCTGCACATGGTGGTTCATCTGGATATTAGCTGGTGGTCATAATAATGGCGACAGTGTGTATTTAAACATATGGCATGTAACAGACTTATCTAATGCAATTACAACTGTGACCGAATACAATGTCAGCCATTGAGAATTATGGACCTGGTTCAAGGGAATGTTGATTGTTCAATCCCCACCACTACCAGATCGAATAGGGGTCATTGAGCAAGGCCCATAACTATCAAATACCTGGACGATATACTACCACTGTGGATAAAAGTGTCTGCTGGATGAAAATGTATATGCATACAATTCAGACATACTTCTTGTTTAACTTTAATGATGTCGTCCACCTGTCCACCCACAAATCTCACACATGACTCTGGGATATCTCCATGACTTAAGAGAGAGAGAGAGAGAGAGAGAGAGAGAGAGAGAGAGAATGGTTATCAGGAAGAATCTGCTTTCAAGATCTTCCCTTGGAAGAACAATGTTCTGAACGCTTCAATGTTCTGAACGCTTGGACATACAGTTCCAGCAGGTGAGTGATGATCTCCAACAGGATGTGCCTCCTCTGACACGTGGACTTGCCAGACCACAACACGGCTTCAGTGATCGCTCCATCCTGAAAGCGCCGCAGCTCAGAACGAGAGCCCCACAGCTGCCGAAACTCAGCGGCCTGCACAACAGCGTGGTTAAGAGTTAAAACTTATGTCATAGCTAGAGAAAGTACAGTCAGCATTAATCAGAAAACATGTCAATGTTAATGATTAATCCCAATTACTGTTTAGTGTAGAGGAAATTACAAAAAATATATACTGGTAAACTATCACCTGTGGACTGTCGGCGGGTGGTCCTCTTTCCAGTACAGACAGAGCACGTTCGTGGTTCAGTAGAAGGCCGAAGGACACGGGTGGCTGGTCTTTGTGCTTCGGGGGCTCACAGTACACCGACCACTACAAAATTCAATGATACTATAAATTATATTCAGGTGCACAGTAACAGTTAACTTCCTCTCTTTATAATTTTGTACAACCTGTATGTGCACTATTAGTATTTGATAGAAACACACAGTTTTATATAGAAAGTTTTATATACATATATTTAGCTATTATATATATATTGAGCTACTATATATATTTGATCAGTGAAATTACCTAAAATGCTAAAAAACTGTTTGCCTACTAAGTCAATAAACGTTTGCATTGTTACATTTCTTTTTTTTACTTTAAATTTAGTAACACTGAAAACACATCGGGCAAATGAGTCCCAGTAAAACTGTTTAATTGTTGAGTACTGGAAAGTTAGAGGCTTTTAAATGACACATATTTACTTCCATAGAATCCTGTACAGAACATGCTAAACTTCCCATACTATAAACAAAGGAAAGATTTGGACCATTTAACTAGAGTTCATTGACCTAACTATTACCTCAGGGTCTGGTAAAAGTGAGTGAGTGAGAAGGTTGATCCGATCACTGAGCCCTCGTTCCAGGAGCGACAAGATGAACGGAAGTACAGCAACAACGTAGTTTCCACTGTGGTCCATTAGGCCGCTGAGGAGACTCAGCTTCTTACAGGCTCCCTGCATTTTCACCAGTTCACTTAATCTAGAAAAGATGGAAATGATATTTATAATAAATGCAATAAAATGACGACTTTGCAAGCAGATGAGCCAGCATTTCACTCACTGATATACGTGGTCATATGTCCTGATCATAGGTTTTGGGGTCATGAGAAGAGCCTGGAAACCATCTATAGTGGGGTCATCCCAGAACTGGAGAGACAGTGTCGCCTCATGCTGGATCTGTTGACAGATAGTAAAGCTTTAAACATTTGCTCACCAGGAAAAAATAAAAAATAGTGAATCCCAAGTAACTAACTGAACTTCAAATAATTATGAATAAGCATTTATGCATATATTTATGTTTTTTTAACATGTGGCTTCACTGCTATATGGATACTATTCTCAAAGAATCATCAGCTATTCTTGATGAGTTAAAATAGAGCTGGGTCATATATTGTGGGAGATTTTTAACCCTGTGTATGCATGAATTTCCTCAACAGACCAAAAACATGCAGCCAGGTTGATGGGAGAGACCGAATTGTCCTATAGATGCACTGTAACTAGGATGCATAAGCCAGTTCATTGTAGGGCCTAAATAAACATGGGAGGTTTGTATCAGGAAGAGCATCTGGCTTTTGTAAGCTGCCTTGAGGATGTTTAGTTTTATTTACCTGTCTGTAAGTGAAAGCAGTCATGTCTGCACACAGGTTGAGATGCCCAGATGGATCCACAAACACCACCCGGAAAGCACTGTGGAACTCAGGCAGCGAGGGCTGAAGATGGAACAGAAGACAAAAAACACTTAATAAAATACAGCATAAAGAATAAAGATAGTTATGTGAATTACTCACTGCCTTTGAATCCGGGTTTCTCGCCAACGTAATACCATGCGTAGTCAAATCTGTGGACGCTGTGGAAAAACGAAAGAATGCCAAAAGTAGAAGTCACGCAACAAATCATCAAGCTTTGAGGATAGAATATGTTGTTCATATAAAAATTGCCTTTACCGAGAAAATGCAGAGCATTCCTGAGCAGCTGGTAAGCATTCATGGTTTTGCCTGCTTTATGTGTGGACAGAAGATAAGCCAGCAGCATAGAGGCCAAGAATCCACCAAAGCATCCAGTACCCTAAGAAATCACACAGGAGGACTCTTAATTGAAAAAAAGTAAAAGGCTCATCATGCAAATGCAGCCCGAGACTGCGGCACGTTTCATTTACCTGATCTAGCTCTCTCTGTCTAAGCCACACTTTGAGCAGAGCCACGGCGTCTCGAAACGCCGGACACTGATGGCTGTGTGCACTGAGGAACTGCAGGTGTGAACGGGGCAGGTGATCTCCTAGCACTGTGTTGTTATAATGAGGTGTGGGAGGCTCACTCATTTCTGCAAAAACAACAACAAAGTTCGTAAGATCAGAAAGAATGAGATCGATAAAGCGGCCAAAACACTCGCTCTGACCTTTTTCAGAGTCACGGCCAGTAAACCAAGCCGTACGGATGTTGTTCTTCTGAGGATGAAACCGACTCGGTTTGAGGAAATCTGGAGGTGGAAGAGCATGAATCCGCAATATGATGCTGCTGTTGCCTTCCTTTCCTTTAAGAAGCCACATGGAATAAGACTCATTTTTGTTGGTCAGGGAATTTATTTATAGAAATAATTCTAGATCTCAAGGAGAGACTAGATACCTGCAGGGAAAACAAGTAGGACTGGGCGCAGCCGGTTGCCATGAAGGCAGGAAAAATGCAACGTTCCAACTGATGGTGAGCTGACGATGTGCTGTGCCAGTCCGGCTAGGTATAAAGCACGCTTTCGGGAGTATCTCTGGTTTATGCCATCCATTGGGTGCAGGATAGTCTGGGAGAGAAAAGAAAGGAAACAGCAATTGAAAAAAAAATTATTTAATTACCTAAGTTAAACATCTTTAAGTATTTATGGTCTTTAGTCTTTTTAAACCAAAAATAGCTTGAACTTACAGGAGGAATTGTAACAGCCAGGTCAACCGATACTTTGGGTTTAATACAAGTGCCGAGCGGATAGCTCCCAATCAGATCCACAGAGGCAGGGGGCTCCATGTGGAACTTCCCCTTAGAATCCTCAGGAACCATGATGAAGGGCACATCAATTCCTGAATCTGATAACCAAGATACATCTGATAGCTGGGAGAGAGACCAAAAGCATTAAAAATGACAACATTTGGGCGGTCCAGAAAGAGCAGAAAGCTTGCCAGAAAAGATTCCAACCTCCGCTATTGGAGTTTCAGGCACCGAGGAAAGAAGATCAGTGATCTCCTCCACGAAGGTGTCCACAAAATTCTTCCTGCGCTCGCTTAGTGCCACTTCTTTTAAAAGCTCCTCCATCTGTAGATCAAACCAAAAGAACAACTCAGATCGAATCAGCATATATATATATATATATATATATAAAATGGTGGCCAGCCATGTAATGTCTTGTAAAGTGTTCTTTCTCTGCATTGTACCATACACACACACAAAGTCTAACAGCATGACTACAGAATTCAGTAATATCTTCAATATTCGCGTAGGACACTTTACCCTTGTCAGTTGCAGCCAGTTGACAAGCAGATTTACGATAAGTAGTTAAAAATTGTGCCTCTTTGTTTCTCATTTAACCAGTAGAGCTGCCAAAATGTGATAAGTAACTACTGCTTCCACTATCAATAGAGTTTAAAAAACATTATATCGCTGAGACTAAAGTCAATTATGTACTGACCTGCATTTTGAGTAAACTGCAGTGAAACAGATTTTCAGCCTCTTTCAACCGATTAAGCTCCTCCACTGTAGGAGCTTTATACAGATCCCCCTTGGATAGTTTAAGTGGACGACTGACTCCATTTTCAGTGTTTTTGGTTTTGTTGGATGCTTTAGTTCCGTTTTCATTTGAATTCATTTTTTCGGAGTCAGAGGGGTTCGAAGCTTCCACCTGTGAAACAAAACACATGATTAAAACATAAACATCAGGGTCTATTAAGCATCAGGTAAACTCATATTACAGTACTGTTTCAGACACCGATCTCGCATTTCCAATAGAGGCACATAAATGATCACGTTGATCAAAAATAATAAAGTTATAAGAAAAGATACAGATATCAGAAATAATTTTTGGTTGATTAAAATCAGTACACATGCATGAGTTATCAACAACGTTTCATATCAAACCTCATTTTCCAGATCCTCATCTGATGGCGAGTTTTTCCTTTTCATATTGGCATGAGAATGTTCAACAAAGTGGAATAAAAATGGTTTATAGTTTATTAATTTTCAAATTGACCCACTGCAGCAGATCAACGCATTGGAGATTCTCACATGGAGAACACGGGACAAGCAAACCCTACCGACTGTGTGTTGTAAACTCGCTGTGATTGGTGAAAATAAGTTTGTTCCCTCTTGCAATTCGTTGAAGATACTTAATCCCGCCTTTAAATCAAGTTTCTTTGAGGTTGCCAAAGCTATACGAATCTCGTTTGGCACTCGTAAGGATCCGTACGACGAAAACGTTTTGGGAGTCGACTCAGATTCAAGATATTTGTTTTTTAGAGTAGACTCCATAATCCATACGTTTGTATGTGTAGGCAATTTATAAAAACATTATTTTTATGATCCATACGTATCTGATAATGTACTTTGTTTAGGGAATTTGTTTTTCAGACTTTAACAATTTTAGTTAGTTTACTTATTTAAACTATGAAATTGACATGAAACGTGAAATGACAGCACGCTGTTTGTTTACATTTTGACTCGACTCTTAAACATTGCAAAACGACGACTCGGTTCATTGTTCGACTACAGGCCATAATTCGGTTGAATTAGCACTGTCTTTAGTTCTACACGTTTTCTTTTTAATAATTTAAAAATGTCCTACTGAAAATAAAAGCGAACTAAAATTTAAATAACTACTAATTTAGGAACCAGGATAGTTGGTGTTGCGCATGCGCAGAATTGTTTTCTTTTTGGAAGCTGCTTCACACTGTGGTAAGAAATGAATATAATTTAATCTGTTTTTTTTTATCTGGAGCTAAAATGAACCATTTTTGACGTTGTATTACAAACTATCATGTATTGTTGCCGAATAGATTCTGTTTTGTTTGCTCTTTGACCAGTTACAGCTGCCAATGGAAATGTTGATTTAGCCATAGCTAGCAGAACCATACAGTATAAAGCTAGCTAAAATATGACAATACTGAAGGTTTATCTTATTTAATCATAATGCATGTTTTGAGTCTAACAGCATATCTAAGCGATTTGGTTTTCACAGTCCACTAGATGTGGTCCCTTTCACCTGCCGTATAAATGTGCACAGATGTACAGTTATTGTAAAGTCAGGGTTCTGGAAATAAATGCAGTATGATTGTATTGTAGAAAATGTCAAGTAAAGAAGTCAAATCTGCTTTAAAAAGTGCCAGAGAAGCAATTAAAAATAAGGAGTATAAGGAAGCCCTAAAACATTGTAAGGTAAGAGTTTCTTGAATTTTGGATTTAACAGTAATAAGTAAGTTGTCGTGTATATTATATGGTTTTAACTGTTATAGTAGTGTTTACTCTTTGAAATAACCCAGTCATTTGTGTGTTAAAAGTCTGTTCTAAAGCTTGAGAAGAACAACTACAATGCCTGGGTGTTTATTGGAGTTGCAGCGAGTGAGCTGGACCAGCCCGAACAGGCACAGACCGCCTATAAGAAAGCAGCAGAAGTGGAACCCGAGCAGCTTCTGGCATGGCAGGTTGGTAACATTCATGACTGGAGTGATGGATGAATGATTCTCGTGTTTGTGAGCCTAGTCCAGAATTTAACCTCATATCTGTTTTTATACCAGTCCAATTAATAGTTTATGATTTTTTTCAGGGGCTGGCAAATCTTTATGAAAAAAGCGACCGAGCATGCTTTAAAGCTGAGCTGCCTAAAACCTATCAAAAACTCCTAACATTGTATGAAACGTGAGTATCCCTGGTTGTGATGAACTGTTTTAAAAGTTGGTACTTTGACGAAGCTTATGTAGTTTGAACTACCTTTGCCTGCAGTTCAGATAAAGTCAAATGTTATGAAACGAGCAAGAAGTTGGTAGACATCTATCAGACAGAAAAGAACTATTTACAGGTATGGGCTGTTGCTGTCACTAGCAGTGTTTTATTCATTATGCATCTAACTTTGCAAAAACTTCCTTGTAATATTAAGGAAGATCTGTTTAATAATGTAAACTCAGTCTAACCCGGTGTAAGATAATGATGATTCTTATGAGTACGTGTAATCCATGCGCAGGTGGCGAGGGTATGGTCGCGACTCATTCAGGTACGAGAAGCAGAGGAAGGAATTGAAAACTTTGAGCTACTTGAACTTTGGAGGGAAATGACACGACTACTCTTGGACACTGTGGAAAAGCAGGATAATGAAACACAGCAGCACGTAAGTAAAGATTTTAATGCAATTACATTTGACTCGACTCAACATCATTGTCAAAATCTACAATGTTAAATTAAATTCATATAGTTTTTCCGGTGAATTATGCTACAACACTTTGATCAAAAACTAGCTTGTATATATGTTATTTTACCAATTTTCTTGAACTAATTACCATAAAGAAGCATAGTGAAAGTGGCAGTTAAACCATTAGAAAAGGAAAACCCAATAAAATATCACCGGCTGACTAAACACACTCATATTCGCTTGATGCAGGGTTGTGTTCAGATCATAGTCAGAGTCATTATTAGTATTTGATTGGTATTACTTATTAGAAGTAGATTTGTAAAGCTGTCAAACGATTCATTTCAGCTGTCTTTTTTATGTAGTTTTTTAATCAAATGTCTATTCCATTTTCAGCTCCTGTCTGCTTTTGAAAAAGCACTTCAACTTACAGAAACTGCACCCAGCGAGGACCACAAACGACTCCTACAAGATTACATAAAATGCTTATCAAAAGTGAGCCATCAATCTACACCTTTCCTGTTTTTCAGCAGGGCATTTTTATAATTTGAATTTCTTGTCTCTACAAGCTTCCCCATGAAGTGATGAAGATGAAGGACATGTGCGATACCATGCTGACGCTCTACCCAAGAGACTCTTTTCCAATGGAAGAATTGGGCAGCCATTATCTGTTGTCAGGTAAAATGAATACATGGGGGAACTTTTAAAGTAAAATTTATGTTTAATGATTTGTTACATTGATGATGTGTGTTGAATTTGAATGGCAGAGGATTGCAGTGAGGAAGCTGTCACATGCTACACTCGTCTCTTGGAGATGGACCCAGCCAGTTCACTGGCTCATTTTGGTCTAGGTTTAAAGGCTTATCAGGAGAGGAAGTATGAGGACGCTGCTAATAGCTTTGATCTTGGTAAGTTACACTTTAGTCAAAAAACGCAACAAAGCCGGACGAATTTGCCCCTTCATTGGGCAATCGGTTGATTTGAGTGTTATATCATTTCCTTGATTTGTAACTTCGCTGGTGCTTTTGTGTGCAGGACTGAAACGGATGAGATCCAGCATCATTGGCTGGTATTACCTTGCTCAGGTTGAGCTAAAAATGCACAAATACTCAGACAGTGTAACGTCCTCCAGTCAAGGTAAAACATTCACATTCTGTGGACACATTTAGGTAGTCTCACCAACTTGCTAACTGCTGAAGTATTAATATGAAGTTGCAGTGTCAGATAAAAACATTCAGGGCAAATATGATGGTTCAAATGGTTAAATAAACATGTTATTGTGTTCCCTATCAGAAACACAGTTGGCATCAGGTACATTTCTAAAGCATGACAGTGCCGATCTGTATTCTGTACTTGAAACAATAGTGACTGTGGGAGGCTTTTTGATGCCAGCTGGTCGGGTGGGTGCTGCATGTGTGGAAAATTGGTGCCATGCTTTGGTTATGTTCCTGCCTTAACCAGCAAAACGTGGTCAGGGGAAATAAATAAAAAGTAGTGACAGTAAACTTTACAAATAACTTTTAAGATACATAAAGTACATGATCGCTTAATGTATTTCATTTAAATGAAATAGAAACAGATGTGATAGACTTCTAAATTCAGAAATGTGGAAGTTCAAGTTTTAGATGAAGACAATTTGTGTGTGTAAATATAATAAGAAATATTTTAATATTCTCATAATAATGAGAAGGCCAACAAAAATAATGCATTAGTACTTAAATAGACTTATTTTCATGAAAAGTTTCTTATATCACATTTAAGAAAATAATGTTTTCTTCATTTTATTGAAACACTTTTTGGGGTGTCCTGAATGTACAGCACTTACCATTGGTGTGTTTTAGGGCTGAAGGTGAGTACTGGCTATTCTGAGGACTGGACCAAGAAGCTGCTGAAAGTAAAACTGGAGGCTCTGGTGAGGGCTGGAACATCACATAATGCAGTCGAAGCTCTGGAGACGCTTTCTCAGGTAAACCAAAGAAGATTTAGTGA
>JAYDZF010000020.1:3512536-3523025 GCA_034509105.1 Microcambeva barbata | reverse complement strand
TAGCAGAGCCGGGATTTGAACCGCCAATCTCTGGTTGATAGTCCAAAGCTCTACCCACTAGGCTACCACCGTCCCAGACATTAGTTCTTGAAACAATACATGTATAATCAACAGTGTACAAGCACAACTCTACAGTCCCACCCGTTATCTCAGGTCAGCTGATGATGGCCTCCTAGTGGTCCCAAGGTTCAGGCCTATGGGAGGTCGATCTTTTGGTGTTGCCACCCCTTCGGTCTGGAACTCTCATCCTTTCTCCCTATGCTCAAACACTTCTTTTTCTAAATTTAAATTGTTACTAAAAACTCTCCTCATCTCCTCCCAGCTTGGAGTAATATTCATCCTGTCTTTAATGAGACCTTGGGTTTGTGAAAGGCGCCATATAAGTGTAACTTTTAAGACGTTTAGGGTGACTTCTCGCTGTAGTTGTTTTCTTAAGCTCATAAAATGTGAGACCCTTCGAACAAATACCCGAGCCACAGCGCCAGCCCCAAAACAATGCTTTTGAAAGAAAGAGTGAATGTGCTTAAATAGTGGGGCAAAAGTTTGAAAAACCTCAACAGAATGAATGTTAACTCTTAATCCATCCACTAGCGGACGCTGTATTGTTGTGCCTCGTCTTCAATTTGTTCAGCGCCTGGCTTGAGTTTTCCAAGACAGGAACATCCATTTGTGTAAAATATCATTCGAACCAGCTCTGTGTTTAACTGGATTTACTTCAGGTTCTGAAAATCTGCTTTTCTGAAAAGTCCAGTGTATAAAAACAAACAATATGGCTTAATGCAAAGTACAACATAGGAAGACTAAATTTTGTATGCTATTACTCTATAAGTTTTATTGCTGTTGATTAATCACTCGACACTTGAGTGCTAAGCATTTTCTGTCCGGTCTGGGTCACTTATACTAAATTATATTGGACAGTTCATCACTGATCAGCAAAAATCAGTGACAAACTGTCTGAAAATGTAATCAGATGAACTTTAACCTCTACAGGGCTGCTTAAATAATTCCTGATAAAACACGACTGTTTATTCAAATTAACAGTGATTTGATTGATTTCAACGAAGGATTGAAAATCTTTACTTTTAAGAGCTGAAACATTTGAACTGTCCAGCCAAAATGTTTACGTGCGTCGCCAACCAATAAAAATAAAACAATTCGATTTTAGGAAATGATAAGAACTGTAAGGTCATGTATTATACACTCCATAAGATGGCAGATGTGATTCATCAGTTCAGCAGGAAACCGGAGCTCCTGGAGGAAGCCCACACAGAAAGACTACAAATCTGTTAAGGCAGGACTAAAGACTGAGGCAAGATTTTGTTGGCAAACCTTGACAGAATGGATGTTAACCCATAATCCCTCTACTAACAGATGCTGTATTGTTGTTCCTTTCTTCCATCGATCCTACTTTATCAAAACCCAAATACAGCTTGATCAATCTAAGGCACCTAAATCATGTTTTACTAATCCAGGGACGATTAGTTTAGGTAGACACAGACGAAGAAAAGCATTTCAGTTTATTTGACCATCTCTGCTTTATCGTCTCCTCGTAATTCTACGAAAGGCAACGCGGTTTGACCCCAACCCCTGCTCCCAACCTCTAACCCTTGACCCTGACACATCTGACCAGTCACCACTCTAGGGGCAGCAAATTAATGAAAGGGCCGAGCCTTGTTAATTGTCGAAGAGATCGGCTAACTGATTCATCACCTCAGTCATGGCCATTGCTTTGGTTTGACCCCTCTGAGCTCCCAGAGGGAATCTGTAAGCAAACCCAGCTGTGCTCCCGGTCCTAGCCGAGCATCCTCTCCGTGTCTCAGGCTTAATTATTCAGTATCGGCCCCCTTATTAATCAAGCCGATGGCCTGCATTTTAAATGGAAATTGCCGGATTAATACGAGCATTCGTTTTGTCAGGGGAAAATGTGATGGCTTTAGCTCTGCTAATCGAATTGGAATAAAAATGCAAGGCAAGAGGAGGACCTGACTGAATTAAGGAGAGGCGAGACCATACACACAGTGGTCATTACCAGGGGTTGTTGATGAGATATTTTATTGAATAATCTGATTTTCTACACGGGTAGGTAATTACTTATCCTGCCCTCAAGATAACGTATTATTCGCCATGGTGATGCAGTAAGTAAGAGCTCCAGTGTAACTAACATATATCCTGAAATACTGAAAACGTCCCAGATTGAATAAATAACATACATTTTATAATAAATATAAAAAAAACAAACAAGTCAAAAAAGTAACCTTGATTCTTGATTGTTTTTCATGAGTGTCGAATATACAGAATGTGTGCACAGCATTTTTATAAGATTACTTGCACTGACAGGTGAAGGAAATAATTCTGATTATTTTTTCATCACAAGATCTATTAGCAGGTGGGATATATTACCCAGAAAGGGATCATTGTATCCTCAAAATTGATGCTAGAAGCAGGAAAACTTGTGATGACTAAACGACTGGGTCAGATTTCCAAAAATGCAGATCTTGTAGATCTTCCTCGTCTGTAGTGGTCAGTATAGAACAAAAGTGATCCAAGAAAGCAAGTTTGTTTTCACACTATCGAATACAGTTAACCAACACAAAGTCATAATTCGAGGAAACCTCTAAAATTATTTAAAAGCAACCATACAGGAAAATTAAAGAGAAAATATGGCTGGGAGATTTGAACGTAGCCAATTACAGAGCGTTATTGATTTGTCCTGGCTGCTGATTGGTTCCTGCCCTGTGACACATCTCCAGCAGTGTTTTAAAACTTGTATAGCTATTATAGTTATTTTTACCACATCTAGAATTTGCAGATAAGTCATCTAAAAAATCTGTTTGTTGGCAGAACAGAAGAAGCTGGAGAAATAAGTATAACTGGCATTGGATATCAAAAAGAAAAAAAGTGAATAAATAACATAAAATATCACTTGATCCTCAACAAAAGTTCACGACTTCCATCTATAGATTTTTCTGACATGTAGCTGTGCTCTAGACTCGGAGATTCTA
Organism: Microcambeva barbata; assembly: GCA_034509105.1. Lineage (NCBI taxonomy): Eukaryota > Metazoa > Chordata > Actinopteri > Siluriformes > Trichomycteridae > Microcambeva > Microcambeva barbata. The sequence goes on along the minus strand of JAYDZF010000020.1, from coordinate 3,520,023 downwards.
TTTAAGGTCAGTGAAATCTGAAGTCAGAATCGGCTCTGCTGGCTGGCAGGTCTGGAAATAACCGACCAGTCTCATCGCATTATGCAAACTGTGATTGATTAGATTATGAACAGGTGGGCATGCATAACATCATTGATTTTCTCATTGTTCACCCCTGACAGCTCGGCCCTGCCACCCTTAGACTCTCTCGTACAACCTCCGACACCCCAAACACACATCCGTACGAGCGAGAGATTGACGGACAGATCAGATCGGACACAGCTGACAGCGGCGCGTGCGGTCCTATCTGCTGATTCGGAGGCACTGTTTGTTCAAAATGACAAAGATGCAAAGCGCTCTCTACATACGACTCGCCTCCCGAGCTGTGAGATGGGCGATAGTGGGGCTGCCAGCTCCCCAATCCAGCTTTCTGATTACCATCAGGTCGAGCCGAGGTGCTTTCTCAAAGCCTGTCATTTCCTGTCATTTGTTTGTCAAGCGAGGACAGGCTAACCCTGGAATTCTGGGTGTCTGTCTCCAAAAAAAATAAAATAAAACATCTGCTGTATCCTTCCTGTTCCGCACCTTGTCTTCCTTCACCTAGCGTTTCCTGTGTCTGACATGACATTTGACACTTTGACAGCAAGTGCTGGGCAGGAGATACCAGACAGACAGAAGAAGAAAACAAAGATGGCCGAGATGATGTCTGATGGAACCACGTATTACAGAATCGCCCGGCAGTCGGCATATCAGATATATTCTGGCGTGTCACAATCACGGCTGTTCATGTGAATTATCTTACAAAACATCCGTCTTTCTGTCTAATGTAGAATCATTATAGAGTAACTGTTTTGGATTTGTGTTATTGTACAGGGTGACGTGAGCTATATGATAGTGCCACACAGATCTGGAGCAACCAGATGGAACCGAAGCTATGTTTAGGGATGTTGAGGATCTGCATTGTTGTTCTCTACTTTAATTGGCTTTCCTGTCTAAACATTCTCGTTTGCTCTGAAATGAAGAAGCAACCCCCTTCGTTACCTTATGGTGTATCTGATGGTATTCCCAAAACATACTGTAGAATAACAGAAGGTGAGTCATAACAATAAAGCTACGAATAACCACAACATGCGTATGAGCGCAACACAATCTAAAGATGAACCGTGTAACACATCGTCATATACACATATGTACATGGGGGCACATGGCTTAGTCGGTAGCACTGCCACCCCAAAGCAAGAAGGTCCAAGAAGTTCCTGGGTGCCCTGGTTTCCTCTTACTATCTTGTGCTAATAATCAATAATATCAAATAGTGTCTTAGATTTTTTTTTTGCACAACCTACATATGTGACAAAGTGGCAGATGGAGCGATATGAAGCTTTTTAAACTTACACAGTGTAAGCGGCTTGAGGGATTCATTTGAATGCGCTCCTGTGGAGCAGGTTGGCCTCCATACGCATTTGTATGCACAAGTTGCGATGTGCTGCTAAAGTATAATCAGCCTTAGGACACTCAATTGGATTCTGATTCATTTTATATAAAAGTGAACGCTCATGTGAGGCGATTTATGTTATAACATGATCATTCTGGAGACAATTATAATACCTCCTACAGTCAGGGTAATTGGAGATACTGAATCATCCAATAGGTATCTTGTCACTCGGATGCATAAACCAAAGCACCGTAGTGTACAGTCCAGAAACAACCAAATACTACTCCTCTGACCCACTTCCAACCAAAATATTATTCATTATTAATAAAATTATTTCATCGTATTTGAGAAGAAGAACCACCAGATTTGGAAGTAAAGCCTGGGCATTAAAACATACATCAACGCTTTAGAGAAGAAGTGCTTCCAAAACTGTTGATCTTATGGATCATACAACATATCCTGCACTATTCCACGTAATATTATTCGGACACATCCTGAAGGTCTTTTATAAATGTTTACAGTGTAACAAGAATCAGAGAAAAGTGATCACGTTATAGTACCCGATACAGCAACCATGTCTTGTACTGCAATACCCCCAACAGTATTTAAGATCCCTTAGAAGAGGGGTAAAATGAATTCCGGCTGGCGAGGTTCCTTTTGACAAACGTGGGAATCTCTCGGTTCGCGATGCTTTAAGAAGGGAATGTGTAAAAAAAATGGATGAGTGTTTGGAGATGTTTTGGTCTGGATGAAACGGTCATCCCACAGTTTAAAACTGATAAACAGTTCTCTTAGTCTCAGGACATCAATCATGTCTTGTTATGTTTAGACACTGGTCTGATTGTGCAGTAGTGTTGGAGTAAACTGTGTGGTGCAAAGACAAATGAAGGGCAGGCTGAAAAAAGTATGTGACAGATTTTTGGATCTGAGCATTAAGTCTATTACACGTCAATCACTCGGACGGGAAGGTTCTAAATAAAAAATAATAATAATAAATAAGAGTCATCACAACTGCAGGTGTACTTATCCCATCCTCGTCGTGTAGAGTTCCTTTTCTAGGACAGTGGTAGCCTAGTGGGTAGAGCTTTGGGCTATCAACCAGAGATTGGCGGTTCAAATCCCGGCTCTGCTATGCAGCCACTGTCGGGTCCTTGAGCAAGACCCTTAACCCTCCAAGTTGAGATATGCGAAGAAAGAAATTCGTTGTACTGTACATCTGTATATGTGTAATGACAAATAAAGGTGTTCTATTCTTCTTCTATATGCAATGTAATGTATTTTAAAATTCTACCAAAGAAAAAGTGACTATATGATCATAAAAGTGAAGGTCTGATAATCTTACAGGTCTTTAATACTGTATAATACTACATTTGGTTGACATGGTAATGGTCCACTTGTTCTCCATCAATAAGAATAACTGGAAATGAATACAGATCTGACCTGAATGTATTCTGGTGGGAATGATGTGTTCCAGTCCGTGTACTACCCAACACTACTCCTGTCTTTGTTTCAGTCCCAACAGTTCCTTTATATTGGCACCTGTTTACTAACATCTACTGATGGGATATGTTACACCGCAAGTGAATATTTTATCCTCAGTGTCGGTGGCTAATGCTATCCTGGTGGCTAATGCTATACTGGTGGCTAATATAATACTGGTTGCAGCTGACTGCAGGTCAAGCGTTTCCAGGAATGATACAGAATAATGGACGTTTTTCATTCACCATCTAACATCTTCACAATGTTGAAGCAAGATCTGATTTTGAAAATGTCTATCATAGACTCATCAACAGCCATTTTTTTTTCTGCGAGCCCACCCGTCACTGAAACAGTTTTATTTACAGCACACACCGGGTTTAAGTAAACAAGCCAAGTCTTAAAAAGTAAATGTTTCAGAAATTGATTTTCCATTTTAATTAGTTCTCTCGGAGGTGTTTTGATGCACTGTTGTACATTATTTATATCCTGTCTCATGGGTAGCAGCACAGCATTTAGCTTCAATGCACCGTTACTCACTTTTACATCCTGTTCTGAGATTTATTTTTCTTATACCACAGCACGGCCTGCAGTTTATATGTTTCGGAAAGTTTTTTTTTTTTCTGTGAGAAAAGAAATTAATTTACAGTTAACTAATAGAGGCAAAGTGGGCAGCACTGACGGCAAGAAGGTCCCGAGTTTGATCCCCAGGTGGGGCGGTCCTTTCTCTCTGGTGTTTGTGTGATGTTCTCCATGCCTGTGTGGGTTACCCCCAGTTTACACTCATAGTCCAAAAAAAACGTGCAGCCAGGTTAATTGGAGGCACTGAATGTCAGAAGAAGGCTGAGCCTACATAGTGTGAAAGGAGGGTGTGATTTGAGACACAGCCACATTGACTTATGTTTATTTTTTTCCTATTTGCTCTGCAATTTTCTTCTGTTAATATACCGGCCCCACTAGTTCTACTCCAGTGCAACGTCACATGAGGGCTGGGACTATCACGCACTACTGCTGGGAGTCCCCGTGAGAGCTACTAGAGACAAACTAAGCTTTCAGATCAATAGTTGCTGGTGCAGGTGCATTGAACAAACAGGAGAGGCCACAATTGGTCAATGAAAATGGGGTTTTGACTTTCATTCATTCATTCTTTCTTTCCTCTGACCCTCTCTTCCTTCATTTCCTTTCTCCCCTTTTTCCCCTCCATCTTCCCATTTTCCTTTTTTGTTTCCCTCCCTTTTCTTAATTTCTTTCCTTCCTTCCCAATTGGTCAATGTAAATGGGGGTTTTTAACATTTTTTCTCCCAAATGTGCCAGCATGTCGGAGCAAATCCGGCTAATAGCACAGTTGAGATTCAAACGAACCACAAGCAGTGATAATGTAACAAATTAGACCACTGCACCAGCCGAGAGTCGATTCTGTTCTCATTTTAAGGTATTCCTTTGCGATGCATTGATTGGCTTGTACATGGCTTGTATATTTAAACTGTGTTAGTGAGTCTTTTCACCCTCCTCCTTTTCACCCAAGATGACCCAACAGCTTTTCTCCACTTTAATCTCAGCTCTAGAATTTTCCACTGTGTGAAATGAAAGCTAAGCTCTTGTTTTTACCAATATATTTCCAAGGCTTCCAAGACGTCTTTGGAAAACCCCCATAATAAGGGATTACTCACTTCCCACGATGTTTCCAGCTAAACACAAAGCCCCTCCCAGATTGCTAAAGATGCAAGTGCAGCCCCGACGCCTTTCTTCCTGATTAATGATGTCATTAATGTCAGCTATCAGTGGACATGAGCGAGGAGACGTCGAGACCCCCACCCACCCCACCAGAAAAAGCAGAGTGGGAGAGAAAGAGGTGGTGGTGGTGGTGGTGGGGGGGACGACGACTCAGAAAACAAATCGTTCTGATTAAAGTCAAGGACATTCTGTACGACTTTTCCGTCGAAAGGCATTCATCATGCGTGCTGATCCTCCCAACTCTGTCCACTTGGCTTTTGCCGACCAGAGGAAGAAAGGCTAGTGCTAACAGAGATATAGTACTGGGCTTATGTGGTCAGTCAGCACGAAGTCCACACCGGGCCAAGTAGAATATATGAATCCCAAGTGGGTGTTTAGTGATGCTAATGGCATGGGTGCTGGCCTGAGCTTTTTTGTCCTGATACAATTCCACTTAACTTGTGTGTACAGGTTATTACTGTTTAAGTAAGTTTGCTTGAGCACTAGTGATGCTTTGGAGATCAAAAACTGTGCATTGGTTCAACATTATGAAAACAAAAAGCATGTGTGGGCAGTGAGAAGTGAAGTTGGTATGGAAAACCATTCGTAAGTCAAGGGTCTGCTGTTATGCTATGTAGCTTATGAATGAAGAAAAAAGAAGAAATTCATTTATGAACAATCTCTGCCACGGCCACTTAAGAGTCGTCCTTCCTTTGTTCTGTTCTATGTTCATTCTTGCTTCCTTCCATCCTTCACTTCAGCCATTCATTCCTTTTTCTCATTCTTTCCTTCTTTCCTCTATCTCCCCCCTCCCTCCTTATTTCTTACTTTATACTTTACTTATTTCCTTCTTTTTAATGTTTCTTCCTATCATCCTTTATTTCCTTCCCTCCCTCTTTCCTTCCTTCCTCCTGCCATCCTTCTTCCTTTCCTTCACTCTGTCCTTCTTTTCACAGCAGTGACTAAAATATCTGTATTGTCGAGCACAGTGAATAAAGTCTCTGTGTAGTATTTACATTTAAACCAGCTTGAATGTATAGGGTGTGCAGGGCATGGGTGGCTCTGTGAGTCTGATGTTTAGGTGTCTACACCTTTTTGGACATGGAGAATATCTGCAGAATTTCCAGATGACATGTTGAACTCATTGACTGACAGCGATGATGTATCTTTATTTTTCTTTAATAATATCCAGTACGGTTTGATTACGGCATTCAGCAGCCGCTCGATGGTGACTTCAGCCTTGTTACGTGAACCGGAGCAGGCAGAGGAAACTGGGTTTATTAGCTTGCTGGCAGTCAGGAGTACTCCCTAAAATAGAAAGTTTAAGTGCCAAGTTTCCCTCTTACTGAAAGATTTAGGCAAATAAAGTTCAGAAAAACGCCGTGCTCTGATCCACTCGACTTTTCATCACACCGGAATGATAAGCACAGAGTGTGTGCTGAGAAAATATTACAACTATCACACACACACACACACACACACTGTAGGAATAGCTTTCCGTGTCCTGCTGTGTAATATCACCCACAGAGAATCATAAAGAGATAGGCAAAATTGAAATTCTATCATAGTTTACAGAGGTCTAATCCAAACATCTGTTCTAATGATGGGGGATTTGCGGTGGATCTGCGAGTCTATGGGAAAAGCAGGGCACTTCAAGTCTGCTCACACAGTTTGATCTGAGAGCCAAGAGCTTGCTGCTAATGTAAGCAAGTTTCCTTTGGGACCGATATCACCGAAGCCACTCGATTACGATTCGGTCGTTCAGGAATGAACTACGGCTCAAAATTAAGAACAACAAGCATTTACAATAATAATAAAGTCAAGCTAAAAGAGATTTAAGAGGACTGGATAATTCCAACATTTTGACCAGAATAGAAAATCATGGGTACATACTAGGGTAAAAAAAGACATACTATCCTTTTCTCATTTATACAAACTCCTTTAAATAAACTCATGACACATGACTGAACAGCCATAATCAACCTTATTTTAAATTATTATTTTTTGGGGTCCATTTCTTGCAAGGCAGCTTGTAATGCCCAGTTCACACAACTCGACTTTGCTCTCGGGAGAGTTTTCAGTCATTGTGGTTTTCCCACTACACCATCAACAGTCAGGAGGAATCACAGATGAGTCTGTCTGGTCTCACAAACTATGGACTGTCACAAAAACCAAAATGAGACGAGAGGTTTAATCAGGCCGTGACTAAAACCCAAATCAACAATGCGATGTGAGGCATCAAATCAAAGAGGAAATAGAAATGAATCTGAGTGGATTTGGCTAAGTGAACTGCACCGGGATGAGTTGGGGGTTAATATATATAAAACCTAAATAATAGGTGTCCAATTTCAAAAACGAATAGTTTTCTCTTCCATCTCGAGATAAGCCTAGTGGTTAAGGTACTGGACTCACTGCTAGGTTGCTGCTGTTGGGTCCCTAAGCAAGGCCCTTAACCCTCAATTGCTCAGCCTGTATATTGAGGCGTCTGCGAAATGCTGAAAATTTAAATGTCTCAGCCCATTGTTTTAAATGTTCAGTTCAGTTCATTTTCTTTACTGTAGGGGTGCTGGAGCCTATCCCAGCTATTCATCGGGTGCAAGGCACAAGGTAACACCCTGGTTGGGGCGCCAGTCCAAGGCAGGTATCTGGAGGACAATTCAGCGTTTGGAGCATGTCTTTGGACTGTCGGAGGAAACCGGAGTACTCGGATGAAACCCCCACAGACACAGTGAGAACATGTAAACTCCACACAGAAAGGACCTAGATCACCCCACCCGGGGATCGAACCCAGGACCTTCGTGATGTTTGGCGTGCCCCCTTAGTTTTGAGGCACAATCACCGCAGTCACTGTCAGTAGTGAGTCTAAATAATCTCCCCTATTAGTTCA
>JAYDZF010000020.1:3044430-3055377 GCA_034509105.1 Microcambeva barbata | reverse complement strand
GCGAGGCACACAGTAACACCCTGGTTGGGATGTCAGTCCATCGCAGGTTATTCAGCCTTCAGCTGTTTGATGAATGGGCTGCAACAGTAAACCACTTATACAACAATATACATGCTATAGAACACTGTAATTACATTTTACTTTACTATTTATATTATTCTTCTTTTGTATTTTCTGTATTATTGTAAAATTCTGCCAGTATTTGGTCTGTATATCTTATTATCTGTTAATTGTAGAGTGCTAACGACAGCTCAAACCAATTCCTTGTGTATTTAAACATACTTAGCGAATAAAGCTGATTTGGATTCTGATTTTGATGTTATTATTTTATATAGCTGTTTAAACCTCAAATATTTAAATGATTTTAGATGTTTTAATGTGTCCTGCATGTTTCTCTTTCTTATGTACAACATACAATACTGAATACGGTTAACCGTTAATAGTTTTTCAGTGTTTTTATTTTCTTTCTTCAGCCCTGCCAGAGCTCAGGATGGGACACATGGATCGGAACGTTGAGGCACCAACACTACCTGCTGTGCCACCATTCAGACCTTTTGCATCCAAAATGATCTAATTGCCCACGTCTTCTAAATTTTTCCCACAAGCGTACATTGAGGTTGGCAATTAAGTTTGGCGTAAACCCAGGAATTTTTTCCCAGTTATTTTTTATGGTCATTGGGGGCCCACCTTGGTTTTGTTAGTGCAGTATCCTAAACTACCTACCAATTCACAAAATAATAATTAATAATAATAATAATAATATTTCAAAACATCAATCACTGATGCCCATAATACATTTTATTGTTCCAAAAAGGACATTTGATGTGCAATTTGATGGCCGGCAAAATAAAATGACCAATGCTGATCTGTAATTAACTTCAATTAATACCACAATGGCCTTAAGTTCTAGTAAAGGACTCTCAACAACCCAACAATGATATTGTAGAGAACCATATGTTCCATATGCTCTCTCTCTCTCTCTCTCTGACAAAAGTTGATGGATTGATGGATGAACAAAGGTCCATAAAAATGGATTGATGGATGAACAAAGGTCCATAAAAATGGCTTGGTATGTTTGTTAAGGATCCTGACCAAAATTTCACCATCTATTTTATTAGAGCTCCAGACCTAAAATGATGCTGAATTCCAAATGATTGGACTGCCAACACAACTGATGTAGGTAGGACCCAAAACACCATTCATCTGTAAAGGATGTTCTATGCATCTTAGCTGAAGGTCAAGGGGCGCTGATGGACCATATGTGCTGCACAAAGAGATGAGGGCTAGGGGGTAGACTCACCAGTAAGGTGCCCCAGTGTGGGGGCAGGGAGTAGTCTCATCCCTTGAGAACAGTCAGTGAATTAAGATGCAAATGTTGACAAGTAACTTTGAATACTTGTACACAGGCCTGGAATACCAAGGGACTAAAAGCAAACATGGATCAATTGCACAACAATAGAGGATCATCTTCATTTCCTCCTCCAGTGGCTTTCACTGCTTTCGGCTGGTAAACAATCCAGTTAAAGCACACAGGCATGCAAACAGATGACTAGAGTGAACCTTGTGTGTATATGCATGTGTGTACCAGGTATTGTGTAGCTGCTCCATGCTAACAGATGTGGAAAGTAACTAATTCCTGTTATTCCTGTTACTTGAATTAAGTAGTTTTGTCTGTACAAATTAAACTTTTACTTAAATTAACATCCTTTAATGAGTAAAATTGGAAAATGCTGCTGTGACTGTGGTTGCCAGATTACAGTGGGTTTTACCCAAAAACTGTATTAAAGTGCATGAAAACCACCAATGTGGCAACACGACACACAGCTGGGCACAAGAGAAGAATTGAGGAAGCTTATAAGTCATATTACAAAGAGCATTTTTTTATTTTATAATTATGAAATTATTAACAGGTCAACAATGTCTCTAAAAGTTTAGATGTTTTATCAACATGTTTTCTAATATATTTAATGAAAACAGCAGTTGTAACATTTATACCCACTTGTCCTGTTGTCAGTACACAGACGAGTACATTTTAATTGAGTTTCATTTTTCACTTGAGTAGATTTTTAGACTTGTAACTTCACTCGGGTAAAACTTTTCCTTGAGTACAATATTTAAGTACTCTGTTGACCTCAGCATGCTAATCTGAGTAGCGTTACAAGCTCACTGGATATCCTGAAGAGATACGTTTATAAATAGTTTTTCAGTTCATAAATATGTTAACTACGTTTATAACAATTAGCTGAGATGAACTTTAGATTGATGTAAGGTCTCTAAAGGGAAGACCTTTTTTATGGGTGGAATTGGGTGGGTGTGGATACTTTTTAGGTCATATCTCAAAAGGCGTAGGGAAATATGATGTGTTGTGTAAAATGCTTGAAATATTCATTTAAAGTCATTGCTGTCAGATCAGATTTGGTGTTTTTTGGACTCATCACGCGTTGGCAGAACCTTAGGGCTCTTTTACACGTTTTTAGACCCAAGGTCATTCAACCCTACGTGTGGAAGTTTGGCTTCTAATCCAGGACCTCTGATCCTCCTGAGAATATGGGTATATATATAATTTTATTTTTTTCTTTAACCCCTTATCCTAATGAATGGGCGCAAGGCACAAGGTAACACCCTGGATGGGGCGCCAGTCCGTCGCAGTATTCTAATTCGTTATGGAATAAAACAAACACTGACCCCATAAATTGTACGTATATATGAGTTATATTTTGTAATATGGAAATAGGATATTGTAAACTGCAGCTTTGTTGTAATCTTTAGAGTTCAGCTAGAACAGCTTAAGTGTCTCTGTGTCTCCGAATGTGGTTTGTGGTTAAATGAATTCATTTATTGATGTGAGGTCTTTCCTATTGTCTTTCCTGGCTTCACACACAATACCTCAGAGAGGAGAAAGCGAAGCATCGATTGACCTCACTCTGTGGATACGCTCTAATCTTTGCTCCAAATGCAATCGTCCACATCAGTCAGAAGTCTTGTTGTTGGACATTTGTTGACGGTGTGTACTGGGGACATTTGCAAGAATATTGCCCTGGAATATTGAATGAAATAAATAAATAGACCCGAAGAACATTTCCATGAGACGATAAACACATGGAACATGTTAACGTTTGTTTGTGCATCACTGTCAAGGTTCATTTTTTTTGTTAATAGTATTAAATTACACATTATCAATAATTAATTCTTTTGTTTTTACTTTTGGGGCATCAGTGTGGCGTGGTATGAGAATGAAATGACTGCAAATAATAATAATAATAATAATAATAATAATAATAATAATAATGGTGAACATAAAAAGTAAACATTCTGACTAGTTTTAGTCAGATAAACAAATCACTAATATTTTTTTAATTCTTTTTCATGCTTCCTCTCCAGTAATGTCGACTTCTGTTCTGATTGAGGAGAACAAAGCTAACCCACCACCCCTCCGACACCAGGGCAGCAGCCATATGCATTTTCCCACATACCGTTTTCCATGTGCAATCAGTCAGCCAGCAGAGGTCATAATTGCATCAGTTGATGCGCTCCTGTTTAGTAGGTCGGGTTGGCATTTCTCAGCTCATGGGTCCGGGGTTTGATCCTGAATTCTTGATCATTTAACATTTCCTCAACAATCCGACCAAGTGTTTGTCTTCCCTAAGGTTTGCGGTTATTGTATAAAAGTTGATTCCACGTCGGTGAAAGACAGGAATGTACTTTTCAGAGCTCATTCACATAGGATCGTGTTTGATGTGTCCTGTTTATTTAACTTTCAGCCAGTTCACTTACTCATAGCAATGGAACTTATATCATTACCATCTGATTTTGAATGTGGAGGGCATTTAGATCTATGTGTTTAGTCACATTAAGTAATGTTGAATTTGCTCTGAAACTAAAACCACTTGTAGGATCATTAGAGGCGGTCATAAAAAGGGGAGAAGAGGTTAAGGCTAAGGGGGGGTTAAATGGCTGGTTTTTGAAACGGTGGGTACAGGATGGGGATAAAGGTGAAGCTAGTAGCTGGAAACAGGACCGTAACTGTATCTCTTTCCTCTGAACGTCCAGCAGGCACAAACGTTTCCTCACATTGCCCTTTCTTGGCCGCCGAGCCACATTCAGCCTGTTTATTTGACATAAATGTCACACTGGGGTTCCATGTGGAACTGCTATATCCTTCATTTTTTATGTGGTCTCTTTGATTTAAGAAAAAAACAACAAAATGAGAGCCGTCTTGCACTGAGCTGTAGCTGCGGGCAGAATTTAAGGTCTTTACAGTTTCCTATAGGTATACTTTCCGAGCCGGTGGGGGACTCGGCTTTTGTGTAGGTTGGCACAGGTCCACGAATCGTGTTCTTCGAGTCGGGGAAACAGTCTCGGTCTGTGCAGTGGCCTAAAAGGGATCACTTGTTTGTTGTCTTTGAGCATGACTCCTGTTAATACCGGCCACTTAAGCACTCGCTGCTTCTGTGCAAGGTCACCTAAAATGCCTAACATTTAAAACACTGCTCGGTCTTGATTCAGGAAAGATCCTGTTTCCACTGAATACAAGGACTGCCTGACTCAGTCTACACAGTATACGCAATAGTGTTGAAAGCCGTATACACACACCTAGACTTTCTATGCCTTCTGGAATGGCACTGTTTGGTCATTTTGTTAAATTGTGGTCAAAGAAGAATTTGTTATTGCTACGCCGACTGAAATACTTCACCGTTTCAGACCAAGGATCCTGAAATATTTATGTTCTTTTCTTTTTTCGTCTTGTTTCGATATCTGAGGCAAGGATAACCTTGTTTACTGTCATTTACAAGTTATCGCCGATGCCGTTTGTCTTACCGAAACGACATTAGAGACACGTTGCATCATTTTTTGACTTGGTGCTGGTTCATGCTGAACCCAGTCAACACCGGTCGGACACGACATGAAATCTTTTCATCGAGGACATTACGATCTTCGCGTCGTGTGATTGTTATGACATTGTAAATTGAATTAGAAAAGTTTGGAAACCGCAGACAAATAAAGAAAAGAGAAAATAATGTGCTTTTGCATCCTGGGGAAAAGTTTGTGGTGGAACTGCAGTTTATTAGCGAAGAAGAACATTGGTGTTTGACTCTTGCCTCATACGACCAGCATGAAAATTCAGTCCAACTTACTCTCCAACTTTTTTGTGGAAAAGGAAGGTGTAACCCTTGAGCAAAACAACACACTCACATATTTATTATTTGGGATTTGATTTTGAAAAGTGAATCCACCCTCTTCATGGATTTGGGTTAGTCTTTTCAAACAAAGGCTGAGCATGAAACGAAAATAAAATCTAGGTTTACCGATCTACCCGCTCTAACAGCCATGTCACTGTACGTACCAGGGTAAAATCTTCAGTTCAGATGTGAGTCTAAGTTCGACAGTTTAACATCCTTTTAGTGTTAGGCCGGGATTATAGTCTGTGTGATCGCTCTCTCAGGTGACAGGAGTCTCAGTTCTTTACGTAACTCTGCTGTTCACAGGAAACTAGATGTCCTTACTTCAGACAGCCATGTCCTTTTCTTTACAGAGGACAGCGGAGACATGCCAGTCAGGATGCGTTTCCCTGTTTGACAGTGACACCTTTGCCCCAGCGTGGTGGGCACATCGTGAGCCTTGCTGCCTCAGCTCGGACCTCTGGCACAAACCACCGGCCTTGCTGCATAAGCACTCAGGCCTAATCAATCTACATCAGTCTACATGTTCAGCAGAGACACAGTCTTGGCGCATAGCAGGACTACATCAGAATAATATCAATCCTCTGTTTGCAGAGAGACAGTCACAGTTTATTTTTAACTAATAAGGCGAGCGCAGGTCATTTTGTTTGATCTGGAGGTGAACAATTCTAGTCCTGATAGGATAAAGTACAGTTTAACTTAATCTAAGCTGACCCAAACTGAGCTAGGCTCCAAATTAGAGACTGACCAGTGCAGGTCAAACTGATTCGGGCTATTTGGGCCACACCAATCACTAGGAGATAATATATATAAATATATAAAATAAAACTGACAGCTATGCATTGATGAATATGTTGCACTAAAGGCTTTAAACATGCAACTGCCTTAGAAGGACATTAAATAGTTTGCTTTATGGAGACCTAGTAGCACAGCATGAGCAGGTGGCTTATATACAGACATGATTGGCTATGTCTGAGGGAATGACGCATCAATTCTATAAAGCAAAAGATATGATTGCTTTCTAAGGAAGTGCCTTTGTTAAAGCTTTAGTGCAACTTATTCATCAATCACAAAGCCATAGGCTTTAGTTGATTGAGTTGACTTGATAAAGGTGGGCATGGCCCAAATAGCCGAACTCACATTTTAGGGGTGCCACTACAATGCAGTGTAAAACTTAAAAATGTCATTCACATAGTTGTAACAAATTGCATTTACTGTACAAATCATCAGATTTGCAGAGAACAAGTGTTTTTGCCTTGACCACGGTGTTCTTTTAATCTTTAAAGCAAGGCAGTGACTGAAACAACATGTCTCTGTTCCTGATTGATATACAGGTTTCTTTTTGGCACTGCCAGCAAGTGCTGATCTGCAAGTAACAAACTAGGGATGACTGTGTTCCTGGCAAACTGTGAACTACAACAGCCAAACTGAAAATGTGCTTTAAAATGACACATTTGCCACAGCTTCATTATAATCTGAGACTTATGGGTTCGTCTTACTAATCGGAGACTCATTGAGAAAGTGAGAAGGGTAGGATCTGTACTTTAATTTTATGACAAAGTTGTTTTTAATTACTGTTTTAAAGTGCATTGATGTCATGTTTGACGTTCACAGTGTTCTCATTCCTGCATAAAATGTGTCTCAGTAGAGTAATTATAAGTCATTTTCCAAGTACAGGAAGAGAACCAATACCTCAACGTTCTGCCCCACTGAGGTCAAATTCACAGAAACTAGCCATGGCTGAACCTGCTTCATTTATCACATTTTTTGATGCTGTGAGTGAATGACCTGGTCTCGTCTGGGTGTGAAATAAATCAGAATATAGCCGAAGCCCAGAAACCATCATGAGCAAAGCCACATGCAACATCTCCGAGAAGATCATTAATACAGAGATGTTTCAGGGTGGGAAATCAGCAAAGGTCTCAATTACAGTAATTTCCGGAATGTTCTTCAGAGCTTACAAAGTAATTTCAGTTTTTAATCAGTAAGATATGCTGAAACTAAGAGAAATTGATGACTTATCATGATTAAACAGCGTATTCCTTGTAAGATCTATTTAATCACTTCAAATATTCACTTCTTTCTTGTAAGGGTCTCAGTGGATCTGCTACAGCCGGGAAAAAGCTAAATACATGGCAGAGATTCAGTCTGAGGTGGATGTCACAAATACATTTGTTTACTTACTCGCACAAGACAACAGAATGTAGCAAACCCACCTTCTGGAATGTAAATGGAATTTGAAGGAAAACAACATGACCATTTTGTGAATCTATTTATTGGTGAGTTCAACCACACTTTTAACTAACAGAAATATAAAAACATTCATCTAGCACATTGTTGGTATCCCTATAAGTAGTACTGTCCGGTCATCAAGTCATTAAATCATTGCTGAGAGTCGTTTTCATAAAAGAGTCGGTTCTTTAA
Source organism: Microcambeva barbata (assembly GCA_034509105.1). NCBI lineage: Eukaryota > Metazoa > Chordata > Actinopteri > Siluriformes > Trichomycteridae > Microcambeva > Microcambeva barbata. The sequence goes on along the minus strand of JAYDZF010000020.1, from coordinate 3,047,773 downwards.
TTCAAACACTAAGAAATCAGAGTCGACACCGAAGCTTGGAGTCAACTCCTTTCACAATAATAGACGCATACTGTGAATCACTTAGCAACTGAAAGCTAAATAGACGTTTATAATCTTCCTAAAAAAACTTTTTAATTCAGTCACAATATGAATTAATCAAACGACAGTTGTCCAGCAGACGGAGACGTTGGTAGCTAAGTGTTGAAATAGTGTTATTGTTTCCAAACACTTAATGTGATGCCTAACTATGCCTACCTAAATATCAAATACTGTATTTTTTAAGTCCATGTGTGTTGTTTCATTGCTTAACATTCATTTACTTATTTTTTGCTAAACAAATATAATCATTTTTTGTACTTATTGTTTAGCAAATAACTGACATCATGTTGTCATACACATGTGGTGTAAACGCGTGTACAGTAAGTTTATGCCATGATTAAAACCCCAACAACACTGCTGCACCTGGTATAACTGTATTTTTATTTAAAATAATGACCAGGACAGAGGGGCAGAGTAAAAGCTACAGCCTATACAGAATCGCAGGTGTATCCTGTAATCCTAATTAATCTAAATCAAATTCTTTATTTGTTTTTCTCTGCTTTTATTGTGGCACGGGGGCTTAGTGGGTAGCACTGTTGCCTCACAGCAAGTAGGTCCTGGGTTTGATCTCCGGGCGGGGCGATTTAAGTCCTTTCTGTGTGTGTGGAGTTTGCATGTTCTCCCCGTATCCGTGTGGGTTTCTCCCACAGTCCAAAGACATGCTACCAGGTTGACTGGAGACACTGAATTGTCCTGTAGGTACCTGCGATGGACTGGCGCCCCATCCAGGGTGTTACCGTGTGCCTTGCACCCATTGAAGAGCTGGAATAGGCTCCAGGACCCCTCCCCGACCCTGATTAGAATGAGGGGTTAAAGACAATGAACTGAACTGAACAACATTTAGACCCACACTAGATAAAATGTGCTTTAAATGTGCAGTCATGAAACAGGTCATGGCTGTCAAACAGATGATACTTATTGCAGGCCGATGAAAGACAGATATGGAAAGCCAGAATGGCAACACTTTGCTGAGAGATAATCAAAATCTCACTCATTAAGTAATTAGTTACCTTTTGCAGCATTTGGATCCCATTTGAGACTCATTCAGTCTAGAGAGGATCTATTTGTAAGGGTCTTTTAGTCAGTCATGTCTGGTTATTGGCATTTTAGGAGACCCCTCTCTCCCAATAACCCATCACTGTTTTGGTCTGAAACATTTTTTAAAGATTTTGCCAGATACAAATTGATGTCGGCTTAAGAGGGAACACCTTGAAATTTGGAATTAACAAGGCACAAAGTATTCTAACAGCCCTGACACAGTGGATGTCAGAATAGTAATTACTCAGACCTTGAGCAGTAATTAGACTGTGACAGACAAAATACCAGCCAAAAGTCTGAAAAAAGAACAAAAATACTGTAAAATGATGGATGAAATGTAGTATTTAAACATGTGGAGTGCATCTGAACCTTCATTTACCTGACACAAGAACAAAGAAAAGATTTCCAAGAAAATCTAAGCTGTACATTTCTTATCTCAGACAATTAAATAAATACAAAGAATCTGGAAAAATCCTAGTCCAGCTTTCTCATATTTTCTTACCTATAATAATAAAAAGTACATAAATGTGGACTAGCCAGCTTTTTTCTCTATACTGAGACAAAATAAAACCGTAAAGAGAAGAAAAGGAAAGAATTGTGAAGATGGAAAACCCAGCCATTAACAGCATGAGACCTGAGATTTAGTGTTTGCTTAATTGCCCTTGAATTCAGTGGTGTAACAGGGCAGCTCGGACCGGAGACAGGTCAGGATCAATTCAAATTAACTGTCCTGCATTTTCTGATTGAGCACAAGCAGAAAGGGAGGCAGTGTACGTCACGATGATGTCACTGCTGACTGTAGGATGAGCTATCAATCTTAAAGGAAGGCTTACGCTGCAGTCTCCGATTTTTCTTAGTCAGAGCAGAAACACAATTAAACCCTGTGTGAACTTATAAAAGGACAGGATTCATATCTGATTGGTTTAGTGTATAGTGTGTATAGTGTATTATACAATTGGAATATAGTATTATTAAAAAATCCAAACGTAGTTGCAAAGGACAATCTATTTCAGTCAAAAATAGGTATGAAAACAAATTATTTATTTGACTATACAGATTTGGAGCACTTTTTTGTTCGAATTATGATTGACTCAAGCTGGTTTCTTCACTGTTTGACCCCACTGATTCAACCTTACCGATTAGATCAGTCACACACAAAACATAGAAAAGATTTAGAGAGCTCGGTACAATCATAAAAATTCTAGTCTATTTTGAAGAACGTTCTGGTCCTTAGATTATACAAACAGTTGTCGGAAAGTACAAAGCATATGAAACAGTGGTTTAGTTGCCAGGCTAAAAAAAATCCCACATTTTAAGTGCACACATAGCTTTGGGGCTGTTTTGCGGCCAATATAGCTGATGCATTGAAGAACGTGGACAACATAATAAAAAAATGATTTATTCAAAATTTCTGTTTTGGACCCAACTGGGTGATCAAGACGGTGACCCAAATCACTCATCAAAATGCTTTCAAATTAAAGCTAGAGTAAAGGATTGGCCCTTTTTTAAAATTTCTGTCTTCAGCTCTTTGGAGAATACTTTGGCTGTACTAGGATTCTAATCATTGCCATAAAAACAATGGATGTGGTTTAACTGTGCCGAGTAAAAGTGGTCGGATCCAACCAGAAGCTCTTTGAGTGTAGGTAGATAGTGATAGAAGTAGGTATGTAGGTAGGTATAGGTACGTTGGTAGGTATGTGGATGGGTGGCCTACGTAGGTAGGTAGGTGAAGCGTTTGGACTGGCCTTTTTAAAATTTTTGTCCTCAGTCCTTTGGAGAATACTTTGGCTGTACTTGAATTCTAATCATTGCCATAAAAACAATAAATATGGTTTAACTCGGCCAAGTAAAGGAGGTTGGATCCAACCAGAAGCTCTTTGGGGGCAAGCACACGGAGCTGGCCTGGGGAAAAGACCTATTTGACCCAGCAGATCTTGTCTTGTAAGTTTTTGGAGAGAAACTTTTTTAAATGTCTTAAAAACAAAAAAGATACAATCTCAAGACTGCTATGTACCCGTCTCCTACACGTCTTTATAAACTTTTGACTTCAGCTTTGACCGTGTCATGTTATTGGTTATACACTGGTAATGCCACTTACCTTAAATCAGGGGTGTCAAACTGGATCAATGAAGGGCCGTGTGGCTGCTGGTCTTTGTTCCAACCAACCCAGGAAGTCACATGATCAGCTGTCTAACTGAAAACCATC
>JAYDZF010000020.1:3014862-3025035 GCA_034509105.1 Microcambeva barbata | reverse complement strand
TCATTTAAAGCAAGAAGACACACATGTAACACAGCAAAGACTGAGGAGCACAGTCGTGTATCATGTGGGGTTTAGGAGTATGAGGATAAAGAGCAAAGCCTCCGGGACAAAAATTTCCTCATGTTAAACAACAGTAATTAAAAAAGCACATCATTGTGAGCACAGTTGATTCATTTGTATGAGAACTTAAGTTCTTTACTGTAAACTCAGCAGATGTATTCACATTAGTTATACATACAGACTGTTGAGTTGCGTTATTGTTATGAACTAACTAGGGGAGGCACAGTGGCTCGGTGGGTAGCACAGTAGGGCCTCACAGCAAGAATGTTCTGGGTTCAATTTCCAGGTGGAACTGAATGAATCAGCTGACCCTGCTGGGCATATATGCCTCTATCAGGGTAGGACTTAAATAGGCAACTTTAATAGAATGCGACTAGATGGGGTAAAAAGAAAAAGGCGTAAATAGGATATTAAAAAATAATCGCAATGTGTGTCACCTACTACCCTAGTGAGCTCAAACAGGAATAGAAAGACCTGACGTGTTCACTATTCTGCGATCCAGTAACTCATGCATAGTTTGGCTCGGCCACAAGCATACTCTGGCGTGCTGTGTCTGTAGTAGGCCGACATCCACATCTGATTCACTCCGTGTTTTCTCATCTGAGCCAGCGAATAAAATTGAACCGATTATATCAGATTTGATCTTCAGTAGTGGAAAGTTCAGTACGAGCATCACGTTTGGTAAAAACAAGCTTTCTTACACATTTTCATTGAGAAAGCAGTAAACATGCCGACCCTATTCACCAGCCAATATTTTTACTGGTAACAAGAAATCCTGAAGTTATTATGAGGTAACTTTATCATGTTCTCACCCAGCAGATCTGGGTTTTGTGTTGGTGGGCCAGTTTTCACAGGCTTAGCTTCAATGGCATTGAAGCAAATTCAGCCTAAACCAGTGAAGTAGGGATTGATCTGCAAATGCTCAAAGCTGCAAAAGAGGCACTGCCAAGCTGATCATCGATATGCTCTGAGTAAATTCAAAATTCGAGTAAAAAGGGATTTTATGTATGTACAACTTAAAATAATCAGTTTGATTGAGCATGGATGTTCTGCACTGATGTTGAGAAGGATTGTTAGTGGAACCTTCTTCTTTCGGCTGGTCCTGTTAAAGGTTGCAACAGGGGATCATGTTTCAGATTATTGATTTGGCATTGATTTCTTTTACGCTGGAATCCCTTCCTGACACAATTGTTCTAATTACTCTGGCTTGGGACCGGCACTACAATGCAATGGTTTATGCATCCTAGTGGCAAGGTGACTACAGTTTCTCCAGTTAACCAGGGTGTATGGTTTTCATTACTAGATAGAGTAATAAATACACTTTATACTTAATGCAAAAAAGCATGTGATCCAACTTTCCTTCCACAAGTCTCTTCACAATGACTTTTCCTCAAACATCATATTTTCCCTGAATGTAAAGACAAAGCTTTCATGATTTGTACATGATTTATTTTTCTTTTCTGCTATTGTGCAGATCTTAGATTTCCCAGTGGGTTCAGGGTCTAAAATTATTTTGTTCGTCTTTGATTTCCTAATAAAAATTCCACAAAAATAATATTTTAAGGTAATAATTCACATTGATTATTATCCAGGGTTTACTGGCTTAGTATTTACTGGTTTACTGGGTCTCAGTATATTGTTGTTGTTCAGTAGGGCTTTTCCTGAAAAAAAAGAAGAAGAAAAAACAGGAATGAGGCCTCCAGTCAGTAACTCAAAGTGACTGAGGAGGTGAGATGTGAGCAATAGAGGAAACACTATACATCCTCACAGATGGGAAATAATTCATTAATGGGATCCCACGCTGTTAAACATATGGAAGGTATGGAAGCGTATCTCAGCAGCACAGCAGCACTTATCATGACTTGTCCCACTAACAGGCACCTATGAGTAAAGGGAAATGACTAATAGGGAGGATAGCCGTGTCTTAAATGAAATGATAAGCATCTTTAAAAACGTTTTTGTTAGTCTATCCAAGTGACACAATGCATTCCTAACTAGACAGGGCCGGTGACCTCTGACATGAAAGCCGAGCTCAAGTTTTATTACAAATACGAACTCCCAGTGTGTCGTCGTGCATCCCCTGAGGCTTTGATGTATCTAGAGGTTTATGTTTTTTATCTAACCACATACATTTCAACCGACATTATGAAAGAAAAATATGCATAGTGCTGGGATATGCTCCAGCACCCCTCCTCGACCCTAATAAGGATAATGGGTTAAAGACACTGAACTGAACTGAACTTTATATGCATAGTTTAAACTTAATTTATATAGTAAACCTGCTGAGGTTTGCATTCTTTTTTCTTTTGGGTGCCCCAGTTAGGGGTCGCCACAGCCTACCGTGATCCACATTATTAATTTGCCCTTCTTGACTTAACTATCTCTAAATATCCGGGCTTGGACCGTCACTACAATGCACTGGTTTATGCATCCTAGTGGCCAGGTAACTATAGTTTCTCCAATGTACCTGGGTGCATGTTTTTGGACTGTGGGAGGAAACCGAAGCTCCCATAGGAAACCCACACAGATACAAGAAGAACTTGTAATGTAAACTTCAAACAAGCCTCAGACTTTCCCAAACGAATTATTCATTTTAATGTCTGGTCCAGTTTGGCTTTGACTTTCCGTGCTGCAGTAGGCGATTCGCTAGGTTGCTGCTTTACTCTGATATACTGTATACTGTAATTATCCTGTTGTATATGCTCTTTAGAAAAAAAATGGTTTAGGATTTCTGTGTAGTGTCACGCGTTTACATTGAATACACAGTCATCACGAGAGTTAATATAGACAATCGCAGGCAATTTAATAGCATCGGCCGAACAAAATGTAACCACTGCTTTCATGTGTTTAATGGTTTTGAGTCTTTGTTTATATGCCGGGATTAGCAGCCCCACGGCATGATCAGATTTGCCCAATGGGGCTTTTAGGAATGCATGGTATGCACTCAGCCGTACAGTATGAATAGTACATTTTTTTTATTACTTCTGGTAAGACGTGACCTGCTGCTTGCAATAATGCTCGGTACCATATTGAATGTTTGTTTCTAAAAAGAGCTGGAAGTATGTCTGTGGGAATTTGAGGCCATTTTATTCCAAACAGTATGTACGGCTGGGCATTGGTATTGATGCAGAAAGACACTGTTTCTTCAACCTGAGTTTTTTTATGTCTTTGTAGAGGAAGAGGAAACGAAACACAATCGGGTCTGATTTAAACTTTTGCAGCACTTTTAAAGCTTATAATTTCCTTTATATGATAAATTTATTACACATTAGCAGTTTTGTGGCTGTAACACATAAATTCATTATTATATTGGGTGTCCTACTTACACAAAAACATTTACGATGGTAAACCAGTGAGTTGAGCTTTGGACTATCAACCAGAAATTGGCGGTTCAAATCCAGGCTCTACTATGCAGCCGCTTTTGGGTCCTTGAGCACAGCCCTAAACCCCGTGTGCTCCAGGGCGCTGTACAATGGCTGACCCTGCACTCTGACCCTAGCTTCCAAACATGCTATGGATATGCAAAGAAGAATTTCATCATACTGTACATCAGTAATAAAGGCAATTAACATCCTTCTACATTTAAATGTTCAGCGTATAGCAAATTATTTTATCCAAAGTGACGTCCAGTACAGTAACACTATGCAATCTAAGCAATTTAGGTTTATGGACCTTGTTTAAGTGCCCAACAGTGACAACCTGACAGTGGTAGTGCTTCAACCAGTCACCTTTTGTTTCTTAGTCCAATACTATAACCACTAGGCTACAACTTTTCAGGTAAATTGTGTAAATGTAATGACCTGTTTGGTTTATGATACACACTTCACATTAGCACAATAACAGAGCCTGCTCACTTCAGAAGTACTCCTATCACATATGAAAAAAAAACTGTCAAGTATACCTGTAAGAGTTTAAAGCTCACTGCTAGTGACAACTGTTACATTGTGTGTGTCTGTCTCAGGGCATACTTGGACGTGAAGGAACTGAAAGATGTTTTGCGCCTGAACGGCTCCACACACTTGAATGTCTTCTTTGCTAATGCCACTGATGAGGACCTGGCAGGGGTGGCCACGTGGCCTTGGGATAAAGAGGCCTTAACACATTTAGGTAAATATCAGCAACCGGAATAAAAACAAACTACGCATCCGTTTAATTTCACTGTACTGTGGTGTGAAAGATGAACTGACAACAGTCTGTTTGCTTCTTTATTGCTTGGAACTCATCCAGACTTTGTAGAACTGATTTTCAGGAAGGTTTGGGTTCGGATGCCTAAAATATTCTAAATGTGTTTTTACTGAAGTTACAAATTATCAATTACAGAACCACTTTGAAAGCTGAGAGTCATCTCTCCCTAACACTGTATATTTCTATAGATCTATGTTGGCTACATTATTAAATTCGTGGCTGTATGAACATTTTGCTGTTTAAAGCACATTAATATAATTGTTAAATCTTAAAGCACACGCAGCTGTAAGTGATCTAGCAAAAAACTAAATCCAATATTGCCACCACGGTGATTTTTATCACCAGTTGTTCTAAACAGTGAGTTGGCTGTCTTATCTAACTTTGTTGTCTTTTTTTTTAGGTGGGATCGTGTTGAACCCCTTGTTCTATGGGACGTTTGGCCACACAGACACCATGATTCACGAGATCGGCCATAGTCTCGGACTCTATCACGTCTTCAGGGGGATTTCTGAGGTAGAGTCATGCAACGACGCCTGTCTAGAGACGGAACCCTCATTAGAAACTGGAGACCTGTGTGCTGATACAAACCCCACACCCAAGTACAAGTACTGCAGAGACCCTGAGAGTGGAAACGATACCTGTGGCCAGCGGCAGTTCAAGCACACACCATACAGGAATTATATGAGCTATGCTGGTAAGATGGAGAAACACCTACACTGTTCACATACATACAATAATCACAATAGTGCCTAGTCTAAGCATTAGCAATGTAGTTTCTGTCTAGTTCCTTGATATTACCAGACACCAGTCATTCAATAACGACTCTACAGAATGGACGTTTAAAGCATTACTTAATTATCTCTAGTACAACCTCAAACCTGAGTTACACCAAGCACATAACCAAGGCTCCTCTTACAACAGTGTTTTACTGACTATTAACTAGAACAACACAACACTCCATTTTGTAAAGGTTTAAATTCTTAGTTAATATTTTAAGAGAAGATAATGATCTTTTACTATTAATATGAAGTACCATCACTAGCCCACTGGCTCCCTCTGCTGTGTTCAACACTGTGTCCTATTCTCTGTTTATGACCTAAAGATGACGGCTGCACAGATTCCTTCACTATGAACCAGGTGGCTCGGATGCACTGCTACCTAGATCTGATTTACCAAACCTGGAGGACCGACAGTAAGCCAGCACCAGTTCCCTTGGCGCCTCGACTGACGGAGCAATCAGAAGATTCCATCACTCTGGAGTGGTTCCCAACACTTACTGGCCATTACTTTGACAGGTGAAATTGAAAATAAGAGAATGTGGGAATCTTTGCTCGGTAGCAAACTGTACCACAGATCAATACATACATTAGAATTTTGCTGATCTGTTTTATTTATTACATTTACGGACAATCTGGCAACTCTGGGAAAACTCTGGTCACTGCAACATTAATTGTTTATTTGTCCTGATGGTTAACTCTATTATAGGACTGTTTACAAGATATGTGTGCTTTGCCCAGGGCTACATTGGCTTTCTTTAAAATGAAAAATACAATTGTTTATAGACTGATTTATGACAACTGATCACAGACTGTAAATAAACCAATCCAATTCAAACTGAGTGGTGTATTCTGGGTATTCGTTTGGAAAATCTTAATCGAACGACCTGTCAGTTTAACTTGTCCAACACCAACCTCGGACGGAGGGACTCAGGTTTGTGAAAGCATCACTAAGATTTGAACACAGATCTCAGTGATGGTGGGCTAGCGTAATATAAACATACCATTTCAAAATGACTGGTTATTTTAATTTAAAATTGATGGGTTCTGTAAAATAGAATAAGAATTAGAATAGAATAAAACAACACAACTCCTTTTGGTCAAACACACACACAGTAATTATAAACTAAAATTCACTAATCATTTTGAAGTGGTCTCTTATTTTTTCCATGGCTTTAGATATACAGTAAAGATTAAAAATTGGTTGGCTTCATGGTATGAGTTTTGGAATGTAGACCGAGTATTCAAGCTGTGAGACGACACATCCACTGCCCACTGATGCTGACCACGAATACATTATTACCTCAAATATATCATCTATCATCTAAGACAAGCTATATCATAAAGCTGACGCTTACTGTGTAAACTTCTTCCATGCATCTTCCATTCGTCTTTTCAGGTGCATATGACTAGTAGTGACTTTTACTGTGTCTAAGTTGCCACCTCGGCTGTTTGTTGGTTTCCTAGAGAAGTGGGATCAGTATGTGACAGCTGTAATGAGGGCCAAGTGTTCCTACAGTACGCCTCGCACTCGTCCTCCCCCAAACCCTGTGCTACATCAGGACACTGGAGTCCACGAGAGGCAGAGGGTGAGTAACCAACGAACAGGAAACTCTCACCGATCATTAACACACATAATAACAATAATAAGGCGGATGAAACGATACCTTTGGGTTAACAGTCATTCAGGTATATTTTCAAAATTGGAAAAGAAAAATGTTAATATAAAAATGATTCTTATATTCTAGTAAGTTAACAACCAAAACAGAGATCATAGTTTTTGTTCTCATGCAAAACATAAGTTAAAATAATTTAAAAAGACCCCTAGCATGCTAGCACTGAGATTATAAACTCCTCAGTTTGAATCTCTTCTACGCGATTACAATTGGCAGTGCCTGGAGAAAACTAGAATCAGTCACATACTGATGTCAGCTGGGTGGGATGACCGGACTTGACTTCACAAGCAGTTTACAGACCCTGGTTAGCACATAGAGGCATCTGTGCAGAAAGCGTGGATGAAAAGAAGAGATCCACAAGGACTGTGCAGGTATCTGAGAAGGAGTGACAATTCAGACACTAAATAGGATAAAATCAGAAGAAAAAATGATAAAGAAATTCAAAAATAGAACATTACATCCAAAAAATATCTAAAGTTTTATTGAAATTAGTTCTTTTTGTAAAATTATTAATATTCTGTTTCATCGAGTGGAAAGTCCTCACAAATTTTTATTTTAGAAAAGGAGAATTTTCGATCTAAATATGTAAAATAATTAGTTCATAGAGCATTGTGAAAAATAAAAATATGAGCATTGAGGGTGAGTCATGTTTTCTGTAACTATATGAACAATTTGACCGAGCTTTTTAACCATTGATCTAAAAACATGCCTTGTTCCAAAAATATTATTCTCGCTTTATTTTGATCTAAAATACTTTGTGCTTAGTGAGGATGACACTTTTCTGTCCTGGTGTTGTCTGCCTTCATAAAAACTCTCAAAGAGGCAAAAAAAAGTCTTGAAATAAGACTTGACTCTAGAGGTCTGCATTCCCAGGGCTGCCTGTTTTTCTGTTTAATTACTTAATCACTTAGTTTGTGTTGCTTTTAAGGCTGGGTGAGTCAGACTTGTGGTGGGAAAAGGCCATAAGTGCACACTTGTATCCAAGCTAGCCAAGTTGGCTCGACGGTGGCTACACTCAGTCAGCTGGAGAAGGCATGCCCAGGCTTGCCACCGCCGCAACATTTGAACTAGCTCCTCTCTGCACTTGGAACACTTCCCCGGTGTACTCCATAGCCTGGGTGATCTTTCCACTGTTTACAATTGGATACAAACCTGCCTTTGACAACCTGCAGCTGCCTTCAACCACTACCCTTCCACAGATTCTTAGAAAATCACCTGCCTAGAGCACAAACACGGTCTAATGCATGCTCTTTGTCTTCCACTGTATAAGCTAAGCGTACGAGTCAGAGACGTTCCGTTTTCACAATTCCATCATCTGTCGACCAGTCTGCCAGCTCCGAGTGTCCTCATTTGCTTCCTGACCTAAAAAGATGGACCAGGCACTACTGGTGGTCTTATCGAGTAGATAAAACTCAATAGACCAGCCAGGGCAGAAAATTATATAAACTCGTAAGATTGTGCCTTTTTTTTTTTTTTGCTGTGCAAATTGCCCTGTGGTCGACGAGGTTCATAAGAAGGCAGATTGGGTGACCGTGAGAAACACAAAACCCAGGAATGCAAGGAATGCCGGGTGTCTCTGACCCTTACCTCAACAGTTCGTGAGCCTCTTGTGCCGCCCAGAAAACCACCTAGTCGACTCCATCATGCCAGACAGATTAGCTCGTACCCACAATCATACAGATCGGTATCCTGGTCTACATCAGCAGCCTGTTCGTTTTCGTTTTCTTAACATGTGACATTCATTAAATAGTATAAGTGTAGAACACTTAACTGAAAAGATCGGAAAAATTCTGGATTCAAATGTGTTAATACGACAAAGATTTATAAACTGCATTCTTGCCAGTTATATAATTACAAAGAATTAATCTTAGTAACATTTAGTTTCATGATTGGGATTGGCACTCGCCTCACAGCAAGATGGTCCTGGGTTTCAACTCCAGATGGGGTAACCCAGGTCCTTTCTAACCCCAATATTCTCCACTCTTTTGGGAATTCTCGCCACAGGATTTTGGAGGGTGTCTGTCTAAGTTTTTTTTTTAAGTATTTGTGAGGTCAGGGGCTGATCTTGAAAGAGTCTGTCGCTCAGTCTCTGTTTTGGGTTTAATAATGTTAGTTCTTTTCTTCACAAATCACAATTGGGTTGGCCAAAATGTTGGAAACATCGTAATTATGTTAGCAATTGGTGTGACCTAAACATCTGAATTCAAATTACAAGGGGTCTTCGTATATATTCTTGGTCACACACACACACACACACACACACACACACACACACACACCTCTTCACCTATAGTGCAATTCAGTGTTGAGGCAACAGTGCTACCCATTTACCCTACAGATGTTCTATATGTGCAACTATTTGCAACTATTTTTTATCATGTGTAATTACTGATTAATAATAACATTTTCATACTATAGCAGGCACTTCTTTGAAAAAATAAATGTCTTTTTTCCTACAGTGGCAAACAAGTGGCCATGTCTTTCACGGCAGCCTCTAATAACCAAGTGCTTGTTAGCATGAGCTCCCTCTTTGCTGTAGGTTTCATTGACCTCCTTTTCCTCTTCTTCTTCAGTGGGGCCTCCCTTCTAAACTTTCCCTCTCTCCACACCCTTCCCCCTTCTGCCGCCTTATAATGGCCTCCTGACAGCTCCTGAAAGAATAACTAGGCCGAGGTCCAAAATTGCCCAAAAGACCTCCTGCTGCCTCCCTAAAGGGCATCATTCGTTTCCTCTTGGTGTGTTTGTTTGTTTTTAAGACGTCTTTCACCACTCACGAGAACGCACAGTGCTCCGAAACTGGAACAGAAAGGAAGGCTGACCGGAATTAAACAGAATTGCAAATTTGTTGGAGCACATGTTAACCGCAATTCCATTTGGAAGAAGAAACATGAAACATGAAAAATGTGCAGCAGTTAGGGGTTTCTACAGCATTGGCACACAGTCCAGCAGTCAGTTTCTTCCTCTTAAATTCATTACAGTTAAACATTTCAGTAAGGTTCCATATAAAAGTAGTTTTTTAAAGAATGTAATCTATAAATAAAAATAATTTCACTAGAATTTCTGGCTATAACCTGTGCTGACCTCTGACTCAATGTTCATTTACAGTCTGAGCAATGAGGGTTAAGAGCCTTACTCAAGGCTATATACAAAAAAATGACCATTCAAGACCATAATGTGTAAGGACCCGGTCCGAGTCCTTTCTATGTGGAGCTCAGCATGTTCTCGCCATGTCTGTGTGGGTTTTTCTACAGTCCAAAAACATGCAGCCAGGTCAATTGAAGACATTGTGTTGCATTCTAGGTGAATGAGTGAGTGTATATGTGTGTCTGCCCTGCGATTACCTGGCGTTAGGTCAAGGGTGTTACTGTGAGCCTTGCGCCCATTGAAAAGCCGTGATAGGCTCCTGAACCACCCCTTTATCCCGCCCACCATAAAAAGCAGTTAATAGAGTGAGAGAGTAATGTGTAAAATCCACC
>JAYDZF010000020.1:2994629-3008546 GCA_034509105.1 Microcambeva barbata | reverse complement strand
GCAAATGACCAAAAAAGGATATCCGGATCCAGAATGTTTAGAGCATGTACACACTTGTATTAGTAATTCCAAATGGCTTAGATTAAACCATGCACTGTTAAAACAAGCTGCAGACTAAAGGTAATCATGATTCAGAGCATCTGGCCACTTTCAGGAAGCAATAGGCTTAATTGAAAGAATTATTAGGTGTTAAGTAGTACTATGAGCTGTATGTGTGTTTCCACTTTGTTTTCCTTTTATTAGGTAGAATATGTACCCGATACACTGGCAACTGCATGAACATAAAGGTGTAGAGCGTATTTCAGTTAACGGTTGTGAATAAAAGTTTATTTGACCAGAAAGGAACAAGTAAAGAAAGGGTTTACTGGCACAACAGTGATAAATAACAATGATCCAAAATATAACCGTTACTTTATAAAATACATATAAATGACATTAGCTTACCTTTTACTAGTTAGCATTAGTAATAAAAATTTAAAAATATATAGTATTGATTCACATCCCTGCTTTGTTCTTGTCTCATTAAATTTTTCTCATGAACTGTTAAAGGAAAAAATATCCAGCTAATGCTAAACCCCAGTCCAGCATCTGCCCATTTAACATCAAATCATAAAAATGACAGAAAATGATATACATTGACACAATAAAGACAGTTTGCCAAGTTTGGTTTGGACTTACTTCAGTAGTTTCTTCTATAAGCTTTATTCACACCCCGGACTTTGACAAGCAATTAACTTGCTCACTATTTCTGCAAAGTTTGCCGAGGGCTTTAGCAAGGTTTTTGGTGTTCTGCTTTATAGCTTCTCATCTTCTCGAATACCCAGTCCTCAAAAAGTTCAGGCGTAAATCCTTAATCCGTCTTCTAAAGGTGTATCCCCAAGAGGATCATGTGATAGGATACATCAGTGTAGAAAGAAACCAAACCAATGTAAAAAGAAACCAAACCTTTCCTTCTAATGCATCCTACTTATTTATTTATTTATTTTCAATTATTTTTCGTTCCTCCTTGTTTTGTCTTCGTCCTTATTTCCTCTTTCCACATCATCTGGGGCGGTTAGTCTGCAAAAAAACCTGTCCACACAGAGAGATAAAGTAAATGCCAGCAGGGCTTATCTGCATCCGACTAAACAGACTTTTATTAATTCTAACTAGCCGCAGATTAGGCTCTGTTGATCGATGTGTGATTGCACCGCTTGAGTTGCCCTCATCTGTTTTCAATCCCCGGGGAAAGCAGAAGATGCAGCCAGACAGAGGCTGCTGGCATGCCGATGAAATAGAGATGTGCACGAATGAACACAAATTTGTCAAATCAACACCCTAATACTGAATCACCCTCTAACAAAACCCCATGCTATTACAAATAGCGTGGAGTGCTACAGCAGCATTAGAAGAACAAGTTCTACTTAAGCCACACTACTGAGATTAGATTTTAGATGTTAATTGGCATCTTATAGCCCTCAAGCTTGCAAATGAGTCAAGGATGAGGACTTTGTTTTACATTTTTGCTTGGTGTGGGGCCTGAGAAATAATGACGCCACTGCTTGTCCACATTCCAACAGACAGTCCTGAAAAATACTGTTAGATTCAAAATCTAAATAGTGAAATCAACACATCTGTGTTGTGTGTTTTATCCCAAACTGACTGAGATAGAAAGATGTGTCAGAGAGAATGCACCACAAGTGTCCCAAACAGACTTAGCATCCATAAAGCAGATCTATCATTGTTGTGTCCAATCAGTACCTATCCAAAACATAATCCTGCCTTTATAATAGAACTGATAATGCCTGTGCTCATCACATATACATGTGCACAGTGCAGTGAAATTCTTTGACATGATTGCCTTGCATTCTGTAATTGGTCAGCTTGAGTGGTCGTTTGGTTTGCAAAGTTGTGCTACATGAAACATCGACCAGTTGTATATGTGCATTCAAAAGTTTAGAGAATGTCACATTAAGTTCACCTGTAAAGGTTAGAGTGCATTTTAGGTTCATCCATCAAAAGCCAAATATCTCTAACTTTGTGGGAGTGGTGTGTCCAGGTCCTTTCGGTTCAGGTTTCCTCACACAGTCCAAAAACATGCAGTCAGGATAATTGAAGACACTGAACTGCCCTATATGTGAATACCTATTAAAAAGCCAGGTTAAGCTCCAGTACACCCATGACCCTTATCAACCATTTACAAACTCAGCCGTGCACTCACTACCTTATAATAATATTAGTATTTCCAAACCTTGCAACATTTCATATTTGTAGCAGAACAGAACACAAAGCTGTTGAAAACGTACCCCTCACAATAAAGTTAGGTTGTCTTCGTCAAGATAGTGCTTTACTCAGCTAATACACGGACCAAGAAATTCAAAAAAAGATCATAAAAGATTATTAAAATCATTTATAATCTGTCCTGGTGATTTAGTTGTTCAGTTTGATTTAGATACAGTCTTAGCTAACGTGGAGTTGGACAGAAAAAGATGGATTTGGTTTCTGTAGGGTTTATAACCTAGGGATGCTTGCCCAAATACTTCTTGTTTTCTTCTCAGAGTCACTGAGATGTTTTCCGGCATCATTTTATTTCACTGGAGTTTCTCTGATATCTATTTTTTACACGAACTGACCCTGAATTATTCTAAATCCTACTAGAAGCTATACTCTTATTCATTTAGCTGTAAGATGTGAAAGGTCACGAGTGCTGGGTATAATTTACAAAGCAGGATGTTTCCACTGCAGTGAATTATTACCGTTTTAAAAACAATGTAACCACACTTGCATAACCAATAGATTCTAATTTTATTTCATGTTAAATTTCTTCTCTTTCATTGGAAGCCAACGGTCTACCTCAGTAGTCTGTGGATGTTAAGCATAGCAGTAGACTATTAATTTCTGACCACGATAAACGTCTCGGAAAATCACAGCCCTGTGACGGCACACTGAACGCAGTGCCTGCCTGTTGAGTAAAGCCCAGATTCCTGCATGTGTACTTCTAACGGAGTGTCCGTTGGCTCTCTGCAGTTCTCACGTCACTGACACTCTCTGACCTATGTCTGGTTGTTTGGGAAATCTCCAGGATGAGGCCAGCAGGGTTACTGCTTCATATTGTGGTTTCTAGCTGTGAACCCACTGTACCTGCAGCAGGCGAGCTGGTTTTCCCCACACTTTATGAGTTCAAATTTGGATGAGTTGAAGTGGCACCCCACTCCTGGGTTTCTCCATTGTTTGTTATGCCAAAATGAGATATGCCAAGTGGCAGAGGCTTCTGCTGATCGCAGTGTAGTCTCAATTATTTTGACAAGGCCTTTACTCTGCAGAAATACAGCTGAGTGTGGTGTTTGTGAGCCTCAGGGTTTGTATTACGGGTCACTTGGGTTTGGGTACTTGCCATTTCTACTAAAAAAAAAAAATACTTTATATGATGACATTTCAAATAGTCGAAATCTTTTCCTAATAATTCATTATCTGTTTACTCAAGTCCATCTATATCCATCTATCTACACGCATCTGTTTGTGTTTAATGTAGGTGAATCAGTTTGCTGTTCCTAATAAAGTGTACTGTAACAGGCTCAAGAACAATACAGGTTCAGGAAATCTTTTGTTCTTTTCAAGCCAAGTGTTACAACAGCATTATAGTTTAAGAGTGAGGGTGCTAGACTGGCCCGTCTGCAGTCCAGCTCTCAATTAAGCATTATAGCATTAAAGCACAATAATGAGACGCTTGACTGTTGGTTGTTTTGAAAAAAAGAATGAAACTAAATATTAACAATTAATTAAAACATATGAACAAAAATGTTTTAGTCTGAATAATTTCATTTCAATGCTCTGTATAGGTTATCAGTCCACAGCGGGGACGTTTTGACTCTATAGACTATAGCATGATAGCATATCTGAGTTTCATGCTTTATGTAAATGTCTGGATTTTCTGTGTTACTCATTTTCATGATCATTTTTTTCCAGGGACATAGAGCTTAGTGAGACGTACACATACCAGGTACTGACTGTATCCATGACAGCAGAAAGTGAGGCATCACCCCCCCTTGTTCATCAGCTGGGCTCACCATACTGTGGAGACGGACTCATTCAGCAGTAAGAAAAACCTGAGAACAGAAATCATATTCAACACTACTACACGGTAGTGATATCATCGGCATTTCATAGGAAAGCTGCGTTCAAAAAGATTTACTTCAGTAATATTTAGTCGAACGGTAAATGTTCTGAACTTGTAATTATAAATCCACTGGTTTAAGCCTCACCAGTGCCAGGTTGCCAAACCCTCCATTGATTTGACAATATACTAACACAGTATTGTAAGCAGATTGGATAAATGCCTGTTAAATGCCAAAAATATCAATGTGTGTGTGTGTTTCAGATATCTAGGAGAGCAATGTGATGACATGAATGTTGTGAATGGAGATGGCTGCTCCAACCAGTGCAAGAAAGAACCTTTGTTTAACTGTGTTGGTATGTTCCATTAAAATCTTGCTCAATTTTATAACTTTTTTTTTTATCTACATACTTTATAAGTGTATACACACCACCTCACACTGGCTGCTATTAAAGCATCACTTGGCTTCACTATGGCACTTTGAAATATATTTACTGCTGCTATATATTAATATTCCCATATACAGTATAAGCTTCTATGTTAATTGTATATATTTTTATAAATATTTAATGACATTCTTCTGTAGCGTGTTAAGCCAGATTAAGACCGGAATATTTTACAACACAATTCAGCACTTTAAAGAACATGCTTGCTAAGTAAGTCTTAGCTATTGATTGTGATGCTAATGCTGCAGCTTTGTTGCTAAACGTTAGTAATTAGCCCTCTAACTGACATGATGTGAACTCTTTCATACTTACAAAGACCATTTAGACTAAAGGACTAGTGTCATTCTACAAAGACCGGCAAACAATCCCACTGCATTCTTCATTGCTATAGAAGAAATGGGAATTCAAAAGCATAACATGAGAAGACTTGAGGGGGTTTGTACTGCTGGAACTGTGAGTGTTTCATTCATGGTGCCAAAACTTGTGAATGGAAGTGGTGGAAGTGGAGTAAAAGAGAGTGTAGCGACAGAGAGTGATGAAAGAATCCAGCAGGCCTTTTAAGTGTGAATGTATATTCAGCTAGCTGAAGCAATGACCCTCGGCATTTATAGAAGTGTGCTCTCTGGAGTTGCTCTGATGTCTAAAACAGCTTAATTAGCAACTTGCTTTAAAGAAAAGACCATTAAGAAAGCTACTTGTTGGAAGGAGTTCAATGAGTTCATCCTTCAAAGGCAAGGAAATGAAATGGACGATAGTTCCTGTACCCCCCGAATTGAATCCTCTGACACCAATTTGCTATTTTGCTTTATTTTACCTTTCTCTCATTAATGGAGGGGGAGTGCATTTCGGTACTGCTAATTCTGATACATTGGTGAAATTCTCCTATTTATACCAATTAGTTTATTCACACCTATTGCATGACAGCTATCATTTATTCTAATTTGAAAGAACTGCTCAAACAGCATTATTATGCAGAGTTTGGTCTACACATCCATGATTGATGTCTGAAAGTCGGGATGGCTGTAGCCCTGTGACCCAGACGGACCCACCTCTACAAAATCTAACTTATTTGGTGGGGTAATGTGGCATATATATGGGTTACTTCTGAAGTATAAGTCTTCCTGTTGTTTCGAATTAAAAGCATCCATACATTTCTGTACGGGTAAAAATGTCACGCTCTTGTACTTGCCATTAGCTGTTATTCTAATCTATCTAAACCTATCCTAGCCATGACAGTTGCCTCATGTCTGGTTGCACTGGAGAATGTTTTTGAAGTATTTCCTTTAGATTGAAATAAATGGAAAAGGTCAGAATGCGGCGATTGTGGATAATCGAACAGAATTTGCATAACTGAGCTCATCGATTCTCACAAGTGCCCAGCCATCAGCGCTCTGAGCTCTCCAATCGAACTTGATTCTTCTTGAAGCCATACTTTTGTGCTACCCAAATCAACTATTTCACATCTGTGTGCCA
This sequence comes from Microcambeva barbata, assembly GCA_034509105.1. Taxonomy (NCBI): domain Eukaryota; kingdom Metazoa; phylum Chordata; class Actinopteri; order Siluriformes; family Trichomycteridae; genus Microcambeva; species Microcambeva barbata. Next base: position 3,002,534 of record JAYDZF010000020.1, on the reverse strand, counting down.
CTGGGTGTATTGAGTTGACCAGCGCTTATTATCTAATGGTCTTATTATTTCTTCCTATACATTTAGAAGGTCCCAACCCATTCAACTGCATCCCTGACCAATGCCTTTATTTTTCTCTATATACCCTCTACTAGCAGTTTTCTACTGAACGTCCATGTCATATAGAGTTGATCCTTCACAGATGGATGCACCGTATTATTACAGGATCCGCACTGTAAGCTGAATGCACTTTATGACACTGCTTTATATTTCCTTTTGCTACTTTCCAAGTGGACATTAGACAAATGCCTCAGCTTAGTCTAGTTTTGTTTTGATCTGACTCGCAGTAAGACTGAACTGGCAACATAAACCCTGGAGTTAGCTCAAGTATTTCAGAGCTGGCACTTATGTGTTTTCCATTCTTGTTTTTTGATGTGCAACCTGACGAGAATGTTGAAATGTGATATTTATAAAACTAGTCAGCAAGGTGGTGCTCAGATGTCAGTATCTAGCACACAGTTGTAATCTAACTGACTCACAGTTTTCCTGGAAAGGGGCACTAGCATTGATAAGTGGATCTCCGGTAGACCGGAGGCTGGTGTGATGAGTTTTGATCATCAGGCAGGCAAATACAAAGTAGTTGACTGTCCAGCACTGGATCCACAAATATCTGGCGTTAACCCTTAAAGCCAACGGTCTGGTTTGACTTCACATTCCTGACACCTTGGTGTCCAGGAACATATCATATCAATGTACCAGACCAGAAAAGCCTCCTTCACTCGACATTCTAAAATTCCAGTAATGTCTTACTTACATAAGGCATGGAAAAGTACAGAGCTGTGGCATTTAGTAAAAAAAAATGCCAACATGTTTGTTTTAGTAGACTTTACTTTATATAGTCTGAAATGTATATGTGCACTTAGAGTACTTAATATTGCATCTTTTGTTGTTTAGGCTTTATAAACCTCAGTATAGTATGCAGACATTTTTAAGGGCAGATAAATTCACACATCAGGTGAAAGGCAAAAAATCACACATCAGCATAACCGTATGTTATTGGTCTGATATTTGTTTAGCTCATATTTTCCCGCTTTGAGTTTGATTCCGGCTTGTGGGAAACCGAAACTAGCACAAGCAGGGCCGGCGTTGACCCCCCCACCCCTCAGACTTTCTCACTGGAGCTCAACCGGGGCTGTGATTTGTTATGGTCAGACATGGTTATTAAAAGCAAATAAATATTCAGTGTCCAGGAAGATGTAAAAACCTAAAACAATATAAAGAAATTGAGATTTTCAGTAGACGATTGTAAATTTTGTCATTGTCACAGCAATTGTTTAAATAGGAGTTTAAAATGCTCACGGTGCACCGCTCTTTGAGAGGAATGGAAGGATTCTTGTTACATTTGGCAGCCAGAGATTCTGATCTACGATGTTACATGCAGCAGATGAAGTGGCTGAATTATGTGAGAAAGCACGTGTTAACCTCGACTATTCACCGAGTTGCTATAAATGTCTTGTGAGCGCCACCACTTTTTCCCTGAAGACCAATTGTAAGCTGACCGTTCTTCTTTGCCCTTTCTTGTCAACCAGCCATTTCTCCATCAGAACTCGCTTTATGTGAACATTAACCCAAGTCTGTATGATATAAAATCATTTTTTTCATCTTTGTAGATGAGCCCAGTCTTTGCTACTTCTACGATGGTGATGGAGTATGTGAGGAGTTTGAGCGTGAGACGAGTGTTCGGGACTGTGGGCTCTACACACCAAGTGGGTTCCTGGATCAGTGGGCCACAAGGGTGGAGGTTTCCAATGAGGACAAGTATTACTGCCCTGCAGAGGTGGCTGCTGGGTATCCTGCTGTAACAAAGGTGCAAACATCACACAAGTACATGTTATGGCACACACTCATAACTTCTTTGGAAAGGTGTGCGACCAATAATCCATCATGGTTGCTTTTATATCGAATTTTGAAACCAATTATTTAAAAAAAATGTTTTGATTTATTTGATAATTAACAATAAATCCAGAACATTAGTGAATGAAGTACAATATACTAGAAACTGCAAAAATCAGTACTTGATTTTACACATTTCTTGGCTACTGGTTTAAATTTTCATCTTTGTGTTGTTTTTAAAGCAAACTACACCTCCTCATACAAAACCATTTACTGTCCTGAATGAATCATGACAGAAAACTACTCTTACCATGCTGTGCACAAGCTGTAGAATTTCTAGCACTGAGCCAAGTGGTCATTTATCATCGTTGAGATGAAATCATTTGCTTTTGGACAGAAATCATTTGGGGGGGATTTAGGGATATTTGATGTGGAACGTTATATAAAGCTCTTGTTAATACAGAATGTGAATAAACACTTGTCAGATTGGAAGGAAGGGAGTGCAGTCCCAACAAATCTTACTGAAGTAAAATCCAATTGGGCTTAGCTAGCTATCAGTCCAACTGTTCTAATAGCCTTAATATAATGACATAGCTTATTATAAAAGCAATGTTAAGATTAACCCTGGACATCATTTACTAGTAAGAAATACTTTAATGACAATTACACTGTAGACATCTTTTCTTTTAACCCTAAAACTAGTCTGTACAGAAACATAATTTGTAGAGGTACAGATAATACAAGTTAAAGTTTGTTAATCATAACTACAATGTGTGTGAGTGTGTGTGGGGGGGTATTTGCTTCAATAGTCTAAGACCAGATTGGTCTATAACCAACACCTCTGTTAACAGGTGAGAGGATTTGGATGCGGGTTCCATCGTCCAATTAACACAAAGCATGCTAAGTGCTAGAGGCAATCATACGCGACAACAAAGAGCCATTTTGCCTGTATTTATATTGATTGTAGACAGAGGCTTTAAAATCTAAAGTATTCCAGCTCACACTCAAGTAAACAGCCCGTAAAAATAAAGCATTTAAAAGCTGTCATCACGTAGAATCAGTGTGAATATTCCATCAAGTGAATTTCACAAATGCCTGCATGCAGCTTTAAGTGGTACCATGATTGATGCCACTGCGCTGTCAGGGTGAGTAATCATACATCCATAGTGTTATTGTGCTACGGCAGCAGTGGCTGTGCCGAGTGTACGATAGAGGAGTCTATGAATTGATGCGAGGATGATGGAGGGGGAGGAGGGCACGGAGGTTTACTACTGTAAGAGTAGTAATTCACAGTGGAACAAGTGCAGACGTCTCAATATAATCACGCTCTTTCACTTGCATTACATCAGGATTCTCAGTACCAGTGGCCCATTTTATAACTCTTTCATTTAAATTTTATGAGGTATTTAGAGATGATAAAAAATGTTACGAGTCCCTCTTCATTCATTCGCCGCCCTCACATGGGACAGTTTTACACTGAATCAATGGCCATCCTGCTGTCTGATCTTCAAATGTCAACCTATCTTGTTTAATAGCAATGAAAACAGACTTAGGTACGTTATAGAGTCCCAATTTTTTTTGCCATTCTTTGTCTCTCTCAACACTGATGCCTGTATTTGTGTTTTTGTGGGAGCTGCTCTGATTCAGCCAGCATTACGTCAGAATTTGAATGAGTTAGAACTAATGGCTGAATTGCTGTATGATTGATCTTTCATTTGATTTGAAGATAGTGTTTTATAACATATATGACAGGTTTCATATCTATGATGGATTGTTCCTGTGATATGCATCAGACCGGTTTGACCTTATTCAGAATGCTGCAGTTTGTAATAACGGATGAGCAAATGAATCAATGAATACATGCATAAATAAAAACATTCTATCAGTGTAATAATTTAGGAATTTAACATTAAATAAGGAGTGACATATTACATCATAACACTCTTTATACTTTCTGCAAGTCCTACCTATAATGGGTGGAACGGTGGATACGTGGGTAGCACTGCGACCTCACAGCAAGAAGGTCCCGGGTTCAATCCCAAGGTGGAGCGGGTCCGGGTCTGTGTGGAGTTTGCATTTTCCTCACACAGTCCAAAAACATGCAAGTGAATTAAACTGGATATGCAAAACTACGCCTGTGTTTGATATAAACTTGTCTTCTGATTAAACGTTTTCTGTCAGGGATGTAACCCAGCCCCTCAATATTCAGTTGAGCTCAAGATGCTCCATTATACTAATGTAAAATATAAATAAACTCAGTCCCTTCACTCGCTTTAAACAATGTTAGGATGATAATGAGATCTCTCAGTATTATGATCATATTTGAAATGCTAGGATCCCCCTACACACCCCATCCAGGTTGGTGTGATTCACCTCAATGTCCAATTCATAGCTACAGTCTTGGATATAACTGTTAAAGGTACAATTTTGTTTATTCACTGCTTGACCAGTCGTTTATTATGTCTACCTTGTAACTGACATCAAGGCTTTTCTGAAGCTACTGTGTCTGACAGTGCTCACATGTGTATTCTGGATTATAACTGTGTTTAGTGATGCAGTCATGAGTGCAGGAGGCCTGTAAACAAAACAAGAACTGAGAGACAGACAGGCGAGAGAGGATGGAAACACCGGTGTTTAAAGGCCAGACAGTCACTTAACCAGTGTGACTAGTGCTGATGGCACAAATAAAATACTGGGGGCATCCATTGTGCAGAGACAAGCCAACTGTTCTCTCTGCTGTGCTCCTGTTACACACACACACACACACACACAATGCATAATTAGTGCTGTTTATAGATCTAGGAAGCATGCAGCTCACCAGTGTCACCTAGCGTCACAGTACTGGCACCACCCTCTCAGGTTCAGGGGGTTCAAAGCTCCAGGTTGTCTGTAAGCATGCGCAGTAATTGGCATGCTGCTTGCAATTGTCACAGAAATTAAGTAAGTCAGACCGACTCGCCCTGTTGGGTTCAATTGAAAGTTTATCGAGTTTAACTCAAATGGTTTGTGCAACTTGGGAAATGTTTGGCTTTAAAGCAGGCCACAAATATTTACGGGATTTAAATTTGCATTTCTGTGCAGTTTTCAGGCATCTACATCCTTATGTGCACGGACAGACTTCTAATACATTTAACCCTGATTATACACTGCCCTGGCTAAGAGAGTGAAGGGGTTAGATTTGAAATTTACTGGCTTTATCAGCAGCAGTGGTCTAACTTGGCTTAATTGGAAGTGTCCAAATTGCCCTTTTTTCTTCTTTTGGTTGTTCCCAGTCGAGGAAACCGGAGATCCTCGAAGAAGTGCACGTACTCCTCACTGAAAGGAGCCAAACCGCCCCACCTGGGGATCAAACACAGGATCTTCTTGCTCTGAGGCGACAGTGCTACCGTGCTGTCGTCCAGCATTAAGCTATCAATTAGAAGGTTTTGGGTTCAAATCCAGTCTCTGCCATGCAGCCACTACTGGAAAGCTTAGACTAAGCCATTACCATTTTGACTCTAGTGTATTACGAGGAATAGTTTCATTAAATTCCATCTCATTACGTGTAGTGAATACAATTACACCTAGAGTTATCAAATGTTATCTTATATTCATGGTAATATTTACTTTGCTACATGTTCACAGTGTGTGTTTATGTTCTTTCAGAGCTGCCAGTCCAAGGTGTTTGATCTTTCTGACGGGGTATCTCAGTATGCTTGGTTTCCTTGTGATCAGGCACAGACACACAGCTGGAACGTCCAGTACAGACTAAAGGTACTATTTGGTTTTGCCAATCTGAGAAAGCATCCTTGAGTTGTGTTTACTCAGTTAATAATAATAAGTTTGACTTGGATAATGTTGTGGTCAATCTGTACTGTTTAATAAAAATATTCATTTATTCAACTAGCTGATGTATTTCTAGGCCTATTATTCACACCCTATGGTTGCTGCTGCTGTCATTATTCACCTGGCTGCAGATGGGACTGTCTACAATGATCAAAGTCAGGGAAATATCACTGTCCAGCTGGTGGACACCAAGGAGCAGCTCCACAACCTGGGTCCGTCATTTCTTGATGCAATTTATTATAAATACTTTGACCTTACCCAGCACAGTTTGTCCTGGAGTACAGTGGTAGTAGTACCATTACACATGTCATCTGATACTTAAAAAATATTTTCCAGGTGATTGGCGGCTCAGTTGCCGGAACAATCCTTTGGTGATCCCAGTGAGTCATGACCTAAGCATGGCCTTCTACAGGACCAAGGCCATTGTGGTGAGCTTCCGCTCATCCCTGGTGGCAATCTCCGGTGTGGGTTTGCGCTCCTTCCAGTATTTCGACCCTATAACTATCAGTGGCTGCCAGAGCAATGAGATCTACAACCCTATGGGCCAAAGGTGAGCTATTTCATGCAACGGAACAAGCTATAGATTCATGTGGTCTTGTAAAAGAGTTACGGTGTAGGGTAGGGTTTCAAAAAGTTGTTTTGTTTTGTTACCCACCCACATACATAATATGGGCAAAAGTATATAGACACCCGAGTGCAAACGTTTGAAGACATTTGGGAGGGCCTGGTTTACAGTTGAATCTGAATTGTGTTAAGCGGGAGTCCAGTTGGAGTTCTGTCTTCTGTGCATCTAAACATGAATAAATAAATCAAGATGCCATCAAATTACCCGATGCATTAGGCATCAAGCCAATATGGACTATGAAGGTGTGTGTTAGCAAGTTAATTTGCACTATAAGGTGGCCCTAGCAGTCCTACACCATAGTCCAAATGTTCACGATTGAAATCTAAAGCAGCTTAAAACACGACTCGGGTAACTGAGTTTGGAAAACCCACTCAGACACGTGGAGAACAGGCAAAATCTACACAGGAAGGACCCATAATGTCCCACCTGTGAAATAAACCCTGGACCTTTTTCCTGTGAGGCTACACACTGAGCAACCATGCCAAGCCCAGTCCATGATAAGATAAGATAAGATAAGCCTTTATTAGTAAAGGCATTATTATAATAAAAAAATGACTTAACTGCTGATAATAATAATAATAATAATAATAATAATAATAATAATAACAGTGATGATGATGTGCCTCCTCCTCAGTTGTGTGCATTACTCCTGCGATACTATCGACTGTCAAAGGCCTTTGGTCCATAACGCCGAAATGAAATACAGCAGCCCGGGCTACTTCAATGGCGTCCGCTGTACCGTCACCTGTAACCGCGGATACAGCCTCAAAATCCACCGAGATGACGACATCATCAAAACACAGGTGCTGCTCTATTTATCCAGCATGTTTTATCACTCTGTGGAATATTTGTGCCTGTGTGACCCTGCACCTATAAAACAGAGCGTTTATAGTACTACACATGTACACAGCTCAGATATTACACTGACACCTCAGTCACGTCCTCACGCATCAAGTGCTCATCGAGTGAGTAGCAGTAAAGTTTTATAGTGCTTGTGGGTTGGTCGGGGCGAGCAGCCGGAGACCGGAGCAGCACTGGCGCTCGAGCTGTTGTTAGGTTTCCCCCAGTTTTATGTCTTTCTTCCTAAACCACTTTGTTTGAGGAGCCTGAAGCCATAGAAACGGCTCATGTGGCCCAAATAAAAATATATTTTATTCCTGGAAGAGAGAGCAAACACACCATGTGAGCCAAAACTGTTTGCGCCCGGCAAATCAGTGTCAACACCGAGATTCGAATTGAGGAGTTCAGACTCTCTGCGCTGATATGCTAGAGGAAAATCCTGCTCCACCTTGGTGCAGCTTATTCATTATTAATGTATTAAGTGTCACATTTTTACATTCTGGCTTGACAGTGACCATAAACTGTTTTGGGTACATGTAGGGAGCATTGGGCCACCTAATCCCATTGGCTTGGATAGCATGTAGCTAACTCTGTTAGCTTAGTAAGCACAAAATGATCAGTGTAATCGAAGTAGTGCACTAAAATAGTCTATGTCCTAGTAGAACTTTGATTTGGGCAGCTGCCTATGTAGGCAGCAAGTCAGCAAGGTTCACTAGGTTTTCAAACAGACCCAGCATCTCCTG
>JAYDZF010000020.1:2762797-2773848 GCA_034509105.1 Microcambeva barbata | reverse complement strand
GAGTTTATTAATAAAATAGCCACAACAGTTGAAACGCACCCCCACATACAAGCAACCAAGATCAGCCTGAGAACATTTTGTTTGATTTTGGAAAAAAAAGCCAATATATGCTTGGCATGCAAAAAAGGTACTTTCGGGGGGATTTCAGAATGTCCTTAAGCTACCCAAGGCAAATAATTTGGATTTTGAGGTAAATAATGATCATTTTTTTATAAAATAACACAGTATGTCTAATAAAAATAGATTCACACCTACCCAATAACGTCAGCCATCTCTTCCCAGTCTACCATGGTAACATCCTCCACTTCAGTCTCATACATCCTACACAGACGTTCAGACGTTTACAACAACCCGTGCATTACGAATGAAAGTGGTTCTGTCTCTAACTTACGCTTTTATGAGTTTGATTTTTACATCCAGAGCTTTCTTCTCTGTAAAAATCGATCCCGAGGACATTTTACTTGCCAAATAAAACATCCTTAAAAGACAAAATGACATTAGTTCTCAAATGCATCAAACTAAGAGTGAAAGTCCCATTCAACAAATCACTTTCCTACCATTTCTCTCTGCACTTGCTCCACGAGCGAGTTTTCACCTTTGCAGCGATGTCCTGCCAGGGCAAACGACGGTGGAGTGTGTCCTTACTCACGTGTACTGGTGCGTTACCGTTAGCAGTCCGTGGGAGCTGGCTCACTATGTAATCGTGCACTGCTTTTAACAGCCTTTGAACCTCATTCTTGCTCCAGGAGCCGTTCTTTTTAGCTGCAGCGAAAACCACAAAATTACACTTGCACCAAGTGTGAACTGCACCGTGGACATTACAAGTGGATTCACTTACAAAGCTGGGCAAAACGCTTCTGGAGTGAAAAGGCACTTCGATCGGTTAACTCTGAAATCTTTTTCCAGTTGCTTCCGTGTAACGTGTGCAGTTTAAGCAGGTTGTGAAGTTCATCTTTCGAAAATCTTCAAATGAGGGGGAAAAAAACATGTGACGAGCCTAAATGTTATTTCATTCACTTTATAACTTGGGCTTAGTTTAAAAAAAAAACTATTTTGAACACACTTGATAGGACTTAATAAATCAAATGTGACTTACTCTCCCTTGTACTGCTGGTCATCAAACATTTTTCTGCCACGGGAGTAAATGTAATAGCAGGACCTTGGAATCCCCTCGGCTGTTGAGAAAAACCATGGAGAAATTATATATATGTTGTACACTGTAAGTCAATTTGGATAAAGGCGTCTGCTAAATGCTGAAAATGGAAATTTAAAACTGTTGCCAGCCATAGATGGTCCAACAGTCGGGTACAACTAAAGCCTGGTGATTGTTTCCTTCAAGTTTCCTCTAGAAAACATTAAAGCAGAAGTGAGCCAGATTCAAAACTACTCACAGGGTTGTATCAAAAGGAGCAACTATAAATAAATGAGTAATACAAGTCATTAGAGGTGATGATATGGATGCTACATACATGTGCCAATTATTGGTAATGTTCATCCATAGTTAATGAAACAATTCTGCCATTTCTACACATTTTGTGTGCTTTTATCAAGTCTTGCACTATTGATCAAGTCTGCACTATGATGTGTGTGAAGTAACCACACTGTTTTAAATACATAACTTGATCAACCCATAACTAGTACATATCTAGGTTTTTTGCTTCCCTGTTAATACTTTAATAGAATTGTATATATCATGGATATTAGATAAATAAGGGATCCAAATCATCAGTTTATTTTAGTTTATAACCAAAATGAGAAGTTGTTTTATTCAATTCTTATTTTAGTTTATAGATTAAAAAACTGATCCATAAATGATAAACTCTATCGATCTATCTATCTATCTTCCACATATATACACGTGGGTTATTCTTTTGTGTCTGAAAAGTTAATAAGTAATCAACAAAGAAATCACAGTCTAAATGTTTTAAGTTAAGAATCTATTCATTGCCAATAGCTGGACGACTTTTTTTGTGACATGCACCCAGTGATTGTTGGTTCCTCACCATATCAATCCACTTCTTTTGAAAAACCGTAATGCAGCAAGAGAAGTGATGGCTAAAAAACATTAAATCAATTAAATCCCACATTCACTTACCTATCCTTTTAAAGAATCTGTGCTGTTTCTTTAAACGCTTTATATGCTCTTCTTCGTCCTTAAAGCGAAATGTAAAAAACAATTTGGTTGCATTATCAACTCCTGTCAGGGCCAAGAAGTCTTCCACATTTTTTCTCAGTCTGGCATTTTCTTCTGTTGTGAACCTTCCAATACGGATAGGGATTCCTGAAAAGCAGGCGAGACACTACAGTTAAATAAAACCTGAATTCACACTTCTAAATGTAAGTAAGTTCAATAATGGTCAATAATGAATTAAAAGGCAGGTATATCTAACTTACCTTGTCTTTTGAATTCCTCATACCTTGGCAGATCATACTTAATTAATTTACCAACATTAATCGGTTCTTTTGATTCTATATTAGGAACAAATTCTTTAATCTGCTCCAGAAGAACGTCGTCGTCCTCTAAATGCTCTCCTTTTGAAGATCTCTTTTTCATGACACCAATGTTAACGTCTCTTGAAGGACTACGTAAATCCTCATTCTGGGTCTCTTGACGCCTATGAAGAGTCTCAACATTTTTATTCCGTTTAACCTTTGTATTGCTTTTTTCCTCAAGCTTCTTTTTTTTGACCAGATCTTCACTTCTATTACTGCGTTCCAACTCCGGGTTCATCAGGACATCTGCTGTCCTTTTTCTTTGCATGAATTCCATTTCATCATTCGTAAATGATTCGTCCTCCAGATTGTGTTTTTTCTTTGACTTTTTCTTCTTCTTTCTGAGTACCTGAATCGTGTTACTGCTTTCCACCGCTGGTTCCATCGTGACGTCTGCTTCCTCTTGCTTTCTTCTTGGCATTTTCTTCACATTATCACTCATATCGTGTTTGTCCTTGTGCTTTTTTTTCTTTTTCTTTACCAGACCTTCACTTTCCACATCTGATTCCATCTTGATGTCCACTTCATCTTGCTTTTGTCCTCGCATACTTTCCATTTGATCAAAATTCGATGTTGAGTGCTTTATTTTTTCTTTTTCCTTCGACTTCCTTTTCTTTACTAGTTCTTTACATTTCTTATTGTCTTCCACATCAGAATCATTTGTTACATCTTTCTCTGTGTTCGTTCTTTGCATACATTCCAGTTCATTGTTCGTAAATGCTTTTAGCTCTTTCCTCTTTTTACTTGGAGGCGATTCACAACATGCAACTGACTCGTTTCTCCTTTTCTTTTTCTTTTTTAGAGTTTCATTATTCTGGTGACCTTCCATATGCCGGTTTGAAGATTTAATCTCAACTTGCTGCTCAATCAAATCCTTTTCCCTTGGTTTCTAATATGGCCCAAACTATCCGTAATTGTCCGTTTGGTCGTAAGTTATACACACTGCTACTCTACTATAACAAAAAAGAAACGCATTAATCATCAATGAAACAAATAAAAGCATAGAATATATTCATGAGATGACGTTTTGTTAGTTGCAACAAGGTGTGTTTTCTGCTATTTAAAAAGTCTAACACAAATAAGTCCTAATCATCCCTAAATATCCGTACTCGTTCCATCTAATTAATGTTCTAATACGTTTTAAAAACTATAAAATAAACACTTATAAAAAGATTATAAAAACTTATAAAAAAGTTTTTCAACAAGCACAAACTGATAGCTTTAGCATTTATGTGCATGTTTTATTTAAAAATTAAACAAGCAGTTAAATGAGAGATAATATATGGCATTTAAGTAAAAAAAGTAATTAAAATGTACCTGCAATGTAGTAAAGATACAAAAAAGAAAACTCGTAGTTAAAATGAAATATTTTGCTTCCTAATGCTACACGAGGATTTGATGTTCTTCTACTTCACATTAAGAAGTAGAGTAACACGGGAAGTGCTCTACTGCCCCCTAAAGATTATAACTTTAATTTTCACGCGGAAGGGGTGTTTTTTATTGCTTTCTTACTTTGACAATAAATGCAAAAAATATATATGTACAAAGGGGAAGAGAGAGCGAGAGAGAGAGAGAGAGAGAGAGAGAGAGAGAGAGAGAGAGATGACGCTATATATGATGCAGACGATTCTGTAGACGTAGATAATTGTGTATCAAAAAAAGCTTTGCTGTGCTGTAAAAGCTTCTATTGTTTTATAATACTGACAGCCTACCAAAAAAGTGGAATTTTTGTTTCGAGAATAATAATTGTATTTGTTTCATATGTTGAGCTGTATGTTTGATGGTTGGAATATTAGCATGAATAAGAAGCGCAGCCCCCTGACAGGAAGCGTCACATCTCCATGACAACCACAGAAAGGACGCGAACAGGCTAGTCAGCTAAGCTAGTTGCTCTCTGTGTGAATACACGTTATTTATATATATTTAAAAACTGTTTATTTACTTTTGCTTAGGAAAAGCCACTGTCGTACCTTTGTGAAAGAAAAAAAAATCCTCCCAAGACTTCCAGGTTGTCGCTGATACAGGTACATCTCTGTTATATCATATTTAATTCGTGCTTTTAAATACTTGATTAAAGTTAGAATGACTGTGAGATGTTTTGGATAGAAATCTGTTTCCACTGAGGTGAACATGGACACAGCTCATGTCGGAGTGGTCAGAAACTCAATGAAGATCAATCCTCTCACAGTAAAGGTAATGTGAATCTAAAGACATTTTCATCGTAAAGAGCCATTCTTAAATGCCTAAACGTATTACTTCCTATAATTACAACAAATAAAAGTCTAGAAGCAATAATTTAAAGTTTATCTGGACAGTCGCAGGTAAAAAGTACGCAGGTACACTTTACTGAACGCCTTTACTCACCACTAGATGGCAGCATTATTCCTACTTTTCATTGTTTCGATTATAAAGAACGACAGATTGGTTGATCTAGCTATATTTAATCTGTATTGCTATTTAAATGTTGTTTTGATATTTAATACGTTTTAAACGACCAATATGGCTTAATTCAGAGCATTATTTTAGTCATTTCATTAATTTAATTTTAAAATTGCTTTATCGTGGTCATAGTCAAAGTGGTCTGGAATATTTTGACAAAACACTAACACCCCTTCCAGCCCAAAAGAAAACCAAGCCATCACAGGGGCTTGGTCAGTCTCCCTTACCGTAATGTGTTCTCCTAACAAAGTAAGGCCGCCTGATGATCTGGAATCCAATTCAATTAATCCAATTTAAAAAGCCTAATCGGGGTAAGGGAGGGATACTGGAGCCCTCTCTATACCAGGCGTAAGGCACAAGGTAGCACCCTGGATGGGGCGCCAGTCCATTGCAGGTACCTACAGTTCAATTCAGTTTCTCCAATCAACCTGGTAGCATGTCTTTGGACTGTGAGAGGAAACCAGAGATGACAATAACTGTTGCTAATTATTGTTAATGTAAACTTCTGGGTAAATACAGTAAATGATATGTATCTTTATATGGGGCCCTAAATCCCTAGCAGCGCACCTGCCTCGCCCTGAGCACTCATGCTTAACTGTATCTTTGCACAATGACTCGTACCTGATGGCTGCTGTCAGTGTGGAGGGTGGCATGTTTTCCTCATGTGTGCATTAGTCCTCATCATGCTAGTAGGTGGACACTCTTAATTGTGTTATGCCATGGATGGGTTTCTTGTCTTTCCAGGGTAGGTCATGACCCCAACTGTGATGAAGCACCTAACTGTGACTATGTCTGAGATGAAGTACCAGACGCCTTTATATTATAAATGATTTCCCCAGCACCCTTATGTTTTTCACTTCCCCTGTGCTAACATGCTAATGTGCACTGTGGCTGAATCTCTGAGCACATCTTTCATCCAATACCGCTTCATTTCAACTCCATCAACTTTTCCATTGGAGCATAAGGAAGGATGAAATAAGCCAAGCCCGATCCTCTACTTTTTCTCTTTGTTATCAGCATTACTTAAACATAATGTCCTCATGCTGCCAAGCGCTCCCACCCTGTTCCTCTTATCCTCATCCTCGCTTACTCACGCCCCTCCTCTGGTTCTCGCTGTTCTCCAGGGTTATTTGATATGCCCATTTTGACTGATGCAGAAAATAGGATTACTGTATTTAAATAACTATGATAATGAACTGCGTGTGTGTCGCTATAGTCCCACAAGATCAAGGATTTCTCGTTCGTTTCCATTGTGAGCCGTTTTAGCTACAGCTTTTGGCCGAGATCCGAGACAATGGAGGAGTCATCTGTGAGGATTTAGGCTTTTGTCGTTTTGGCATTGCCTGATGTTGCTCTATTTTCGTCTCTTGCGAATTGCATTTATCCGCAATGCAGAACATTCACCCCTGGCCCCACAGCAACCAACAAAGACTTTCGCCGGACTACTTTCGCCTGAGAGATGAATGTGCTAGGACATAGCAGAAAAAATATAGAGAGTTCTTTCTAAGACGATGGTGTAGTGTTAATGAGCAGTTCATCATCAGCTAAATGTTGTCTTAGACACTGGGAAAGACGATGTACATGACATAAATACATTCTGCTTCTAATGGTCCTCTGGGTGTACATGAGATGAATTATCTAGATGAAACTATTTGTATTTTAGAGTAACTGATGGAGCATGTTTAGTCTAGCATCTTTGACTTTTCATCAAAATCTGTGTTTAACTGCTACTATATGAAAAAACTTCTTACACTGGTAATTCCCTTTTGATAAGGCATAGCGAACAAATCCTATTTTCATGCCCGTGTTCCCTGATGGCCAGTAAACGAGAGATCAGGGGGCAGATTTGAGATGCCTGTTGTTCGTAGTGCCTTCAATGGTCCCTGCTGGGCAGAAGGCTGGTCGGGTCCCATTCACAGCATCCTATTCATACTCATTAGCATTAGCTTAAGCACACTGCGTAGTATACGTGCTGATAGACAACTCTATGTCCCTTTAATCAAGACAAAGACTCAAAAAAGAGAAAATGGGCAGAAAATACTAATATAACCAAGTATGATTTTAGTAAATAATAATTGGGCCAAAATAGAACCGCCAACTCTTTATTAGCTGTAATTGATGCTATTTTATAGTGCAAATGTCTAAGAGGAACAACAGCTCAGTCATACATAGCCTACATAAGCATGGAAAGTGTTTAATTATTTATATGAGCCTAGTCTTTTTGCACAATTTTATTACCTGCATTGGGCTAAATGAAAGATAATCCATGCAGGTGTGTTCCAAAATCCAGTGGAAGCCTGTGTTAGCAGCAACATGACCAATGCCAATATAATGTAATGCCATTACGTTATAGCATTGGTTTTGTTCTGGATAAATAACAAGTCACTGAGTTTGCAGTAAATCTAGGCCCACCGACTCCAAAGCCAAAATTTTTACCCAACCATTTCATCTTTAACACGGATCCTATGGCAAGACAAAGTCTTATTATTAATGTCGATCCAGCTGGGCTCTACGTAGATACTAGGCAGCGACACAGATGCACAGGCAAAAAGCACTAAGGCATAACCATAAACCTTTTATGATAAATAATGTCATGTAAATAAGCTGTGTGACGTGACCATTGTCTGTGTGTAGTCTATCATCGCGGTGAACTCAAGGAGCATACATCATGTTGCCGGAGAGACTTAATGAGTTTGTACCTGATAAATCAATGTAATGAGCAAGTAATGAAAGGCCATATATTTAAGTGTTTTACCAACTTTAAGGGTGTGACGTTTAATTATACATTTAGATTCTATAGCTTATTTTAGAGAAACAACGTACATCAGAACGTGTCCAATATTTCTTTTATAGCTCTAAACGATGAAAGTTAAGGACACAGTATTAAGGATGCTGTATTGAGAGAGGTGATGAAGGCTAACGCAGAAACATGACGCCAATTAGCCGCTCTTGTATTCGGGAAGTACCTAATCAACTATGTCTCGAACGTAAGGATTAGACTCTCATAAAGCATGGGTGTGCATCTTAACGCATACTCTGTGTGTGTGTTTTTGTTTGGGTATGGTTTTACACTGGCCAGTAAACTAGGTAGGATTCTTCACTACCCGTTCTTCACTTTCTACCATGTTGCCCAATTAGAATGAGAATGATCAATTTAATTATTAGTTTCCACTGTCAATGGCTTTTTAAAAACAAAGCTCATAATGTCAGGGTCTCTGGTTCTATACTCCACTTTGGTTTTTATAAGAGGTTTAAATTATTATTTCTTATTATCTTCCCAACTGGAACAATCCAAACGGCTCAGATTATTGACTATTAATTTTTACACCCAGCACTCTAAATCTAGGAAACCAGGCCAGGACAAATCATTTACTAAAGATAAGTGCTTATATGGAGACTAAAATGTCTTCATTTACACTATATATCTTAGATCCTAAAGCCCACACATGCACACAGTGCATACAGCATTCCAGTTGTTAGGACTAAGAATAGATTAGTTTTAAGTCTGCTGTGCTCTGGCTCGGCACCAGATAGCACAAAGCTGAGTACAAGAAGCCAGCAGAGAAATGAGCACAGACAGATCGGCAAGAATTACTCCATTATCTTCTCATCATTATTATCACCATCGACTGCTTTTCTCCACAAGGGTCTTAAAGATACTTGGCATCTATCTGTCAGATAATGATGAAAGGATTGAGTCACACTGACTAGAAATTAAACCAACATTTTGGAGTGAAAAACTACACACAGCCTGTTTTAAATGTACAATTTTACCTTTTAACAGCCTAAACGAGCCTTGAATGACTTTTGGGCTAATCTGAAAGTCCAGACTGGGCCACTTGATGATACATCGGGGGATTAATGCCACAGATACTCATCAAACAATTCGATGGAAGTCAAGAGGGTCTGCCACGAAGAACTAGATTAACTGCCCAAATCCAGATCTGTACAAGAAGACTTGCAAATGTAATCGCTGCCAAATGAGTAAATTAACCGAATACTTGAATCATTGTATTTGGACAAATATTTTTCTCATACCTAAAACCAGTTTCTTATAATAATCTAATGGAAACATTCCAAAAACATGGATTTCCCATTATTTAAATCAAAACTCTAAATAATATGAATAAGGACAGACATATTTACCCTTTATTTCCTTAATTAAGTGATTTCTTGCTAGAAGTCAACAACTTAAAAGAAGGACCAGGGGCTTCTTTCTTACCTGACTTTGAGAGAAGACCACTATTTCAGTCCGTATAGAACTTTTTAAAATTTGATTTGATGTATGTATATTTAAACCAGCATTTAAAACCAACACACATATAAAAATGTTTTTTTGTTTGTTTCTAATTAAAGAAGTGTGCTGAAAAAGTCCTGATCTAATTAAACCAGTCTTTATGAAAAGCTGAACAACTCAATATTGATTGAATCACTGAAAGGTAGTATATTAGTTTAAGAGGAACCGCTGAAGCTGGTAACAAAAAGGCACACAACAGTCTGGACTCACACTAATTATAATAAATCTGCCGATCAGTAATCTGGTTCGGTCACAGATGTAACCTGAAAGACGGAGCCTGTGCAGAGTGTGTGTGTGTGTGTGTGAGGGTGAATAGGGGAGTGACAAGACCATAGACTGCACAGATAAAGTCTTGAGGGTCAGCGCTAAGCTAAGCTCAGCTGAGCTAAATCCTAAAAGCATACATAAACAAGAGCGGGACAAAGGCGTGGCGAAATTAAAACCTGGGTGAGGGAATAGACTGAGGATAAACAGGAGGGGTGTCTTCACTAAAGGATGATTATGTGCCACTATTCTGTGTCCCTTTAAAACTGTGTGAATAATATGCTCCCGGTGACCCCACTTGTGGAGCGGTTTCATTCTTCTCTCTTTTTCAGCGAGTCCGTGCCTGGTTAATCAAAACACAATAAAAGGACAGATCACCAGTAAATGAGAATATAAAAGGAGCTTTTGCTTAACATAATCTCTCTTCTGATTGGCCTTTTTTGTTGTCCTTCAATAAAGACCTGAAAGGGACAATAATGTTCGTAGGGGTCTGATTAGCCGTTTTGCGCCAGCAGTCAACGCGTTCCTTCAAGCATCTCTAAATGATCCCTTCAAAACAATCGGCAGATTGAAATAGCAATGAGGATTAAAGAGGTGGCCCGGCAGCATGGTGGCACAGCCCCAGAAGATTGGTGCTCCAAGATGGAGCCTTCAGGAGAAAGATTTCCACATTTCAGTAGTTATGTTAATCAGAGGGTTTCGCCAGGTCAGACTGGCTACAAATCCTGGTCTGTGAAAAACAGGTCTGTGAGGATCGTAGTAAAGGGCTAAAATGATCAGGGTGGTTTTTATACCATCCTTATGGTGGGGGGTCTAATGACCAGAGAATTGCTAATCCATTGTCCCTCACATATTTAAAATCAATTACTTTTTTTAATATTTAAGCCAAACATGCATAGATGCATTGCTGATTGATAAACAGGATGCCTTTTCTTTTCAAATCATACTCATGACAGCATGAACAGAAATTCAATACTGTGACTGATATGTTAGTGGTTGCTTCTTTTAAAAACACACTGGATCAAAGCTCCATTTTTTGGAGAAACGTCAGCTACAGTGAAATTTATTTTCCTTCCTATTGTCATTCTCGCTGTAGTTTGATACCCCAACCACAAAAAACAAGGCCTTAAGGTGTTTAACTTTGAACCTCAGCGGAATAACTGCATAACTTCATTCAGTGCTTATGAGAGGGTGTTAACCCCTGGAGTTTTACAATCAAAGTCTTGCAGTAACCATCTTCAATACTGCAATACTACGTTTAGCTATACTCATCTTTGTCATTCATCATTATCTATAGCTACGGAACTATAGCATACATAGGCTCGTCTTGAAAGTTATTGAGGACACACAAGAAGGAGTCATCCAAAGTGCTTAAAACCCTCAGACCAACATCTACATCAGATAAATCAAGTACAATATTAGTAAGACACACATGCATATCTCCAACTCCTAAAAACACCCATGACAGGTACTGGCGTTTGCTCCTTTCACTGATATCAGTCTGGATGATTGACTTTTGGTCTTTCACAACTTTCTTTTGGTTCATCTGAATGAGTTT
>JAYDZF010000020.1:2259329-2269578 GCA_034509105.1 Microcambeva barbata | reverse complement strand
AAAAAAAAAAAGAAAGAAAAGAAAAGCATTCACTCACAAAGAGCACAGTAATAAACCCTGCTCTGTTCTGGGCCTGTTATAGCACCAGAGCTCAATTAGATCTGGCAGATCTTAATGAAAAACCTAAAATTGGAAGCAATTGAATTGATCGTTCTGCTCTCACTGACCCGACCACGAAAATAAAGAGTTAATATGAATGACAGACGTCCGACTCTTGCTTTCTTTATTTTAGTCAGTCATTATGATCCCCCATCGATGTACCTGTCACACACTACACTTTAACCCAGTTTGATGAACCTTGCTCATCACACCTGCTGTTCTTTATTACTTCATCTTATGACGCACATCGATTTTAAATTTTCAGTCCGTTCAATTCTAATCAATCTGCTCGGATCCATCGCATGCTAGTAAATAACCTCATGTTTACTCTGTCTGATTCATTATAACAGATCAGTTTATTATAAATAAAGCGTGTTCTTCTATGTATGGAGTGGTATTACCAGCTTGGCATCGTTTGTACGCCCTTCCACCCTCCCTATTTATCCGGACTTGGGACCGGCATTACCTTGTTTATGCATCCTTGTTGCTACGTACCTACAGGTCAATTCAGTATCTACAATTAAGCTGATTGGGGATTTCCTCCTACAGTCCAAAAACATACACACATACGGGGAGAACATACAGCTTGTATGCAGAAAGTACCTGGACCGACCTGACTGGGGTTCGAACCCAGGACTGTTTTGCTTACAGTTTGCTTTTAAACGTACTGGGATGTACCTTGGTGGTAAACAAGCTTCTGTCTTAACGTTCCTGTAAAACATCTGGAAAAGCTTAAATTCCGGTACAATATTACTCTAGGTCAAAGTGACATCACAAAGCGTTTTTACATTTCATGTCCTGGACCTTATTTTGTTTAGTCAAATAACAGATGATTGACTTTTCCTTTTTACATCACACATTCTGTATTAATGGACACATGGACCACTATAAAATAACATCACCTTTTCTTGCAGTAATATGAGCTGCTGGGTTCAGATAAGGAGTTCACCCTGAGGCTGGCTGATATCTCTTTATTAGACTTCATCCACACTCCTCACAACCGGGAGACACTCATACACCCTGCGAAAATGAATAAAGGTGATCGGCGGGGTGATAGCTGAGACAGAGGAA
This sequence comes from Microcambeva barbata, assembly GCA_034509105.1. NCBI lineage: Eukaryota > Metazoa > Chordata > Actinopteri > Siluriformes > Trichomycteridae > Microcambeva > Microcambeva barbata. The sequence continues at coordinate 2,268,408 of JAYDZF010000020.1, read as the reverse complement.
CGTATCAAATCGAACATTACCGTCATGTTATAGCTGGTAATTAAAGTGCAGACCAAAGAGAGCTCGGGCTATAATGTTACAGGAGCCTCGGGTGCTTATCATTTATTTCTTTTATTGAGCCTTTTTGCTTTTATTAAAGGTTAGATAATTGTAAACTGATCACGGTACTGCAGGGCTCACACAAAATACGTTCAGACGTCGGCTGAATGTGAGATGCTTTTCTTCCAATCATTCTGAATGTCAAGAGACTTTAAAAGGCCAGACTTTCAACATCGAGCTTTAGTATTGATGTCTTGGGTCGTTTTCTGGCAAAATAGTGTGCTCGGTGGGTCAACTCACAGCCAGAAGGTCTTGGGTTTGATTCCCAGGTGAAACGGTGTTTTGTCATTCAGAGCCTTTTCCTGTGAATGATGCAGTTTGCTGTGAATTTTGAAATGAAATATTGAAAAAAAATCATGGGATTTCAAATATGAGCTCCTTTATAAGAGAGTCCTAACAGTTCTAGTACAACTATGTTTGTGTAACAGCTCATTGTGGTGCAGTGTGTTTCATATGCCCTGATCAGGCATGACTTTATGACCACCTATGTTGATCCCAATGCCAAAAGGGCATGAAGATGCTCTGATCTTCGTAAACTGTCCTGGTGTAACGTAAGAAGCGAGATGCGGATGTTTTTGAAGAATGTCTTGAGAAAGCTCTCTGGATTCAAAGGCGTCATCGGCTGTGCTTTGTTTTTGTCCATCCTTCAGTTCATGACGTTATTTAATGAGCAGTGTGGGTTAAGGCCTTGCTTAAGGGCCCAACAGCAGCAACCTTGCAGTGGTGCGGTTTGAACCGGCGACCTTCGGGTTACTAGTCCAGTACCTCCAAGCTACGGCTGGCTAAACAGACGTCTACCAGTGTCGGCACTATCTCTGCGCTCAACTTTATTTGGTCTTGTTTGCAGTCTCGTTTCCTTCTCTGTCTTTGTGGTAGGAGAGCATCAATGTGGGAGATAAGAGTGGGATCGTTCATCACGCCGTCCGATCCCTGGTGAATCATATACCCAACACTTACTTTAAATCAGCGCTCGCTTCGGAGGGCAGGCTGAAAATTGCATAGCTTTTTTTTTTTAATGTAGCCACTTCTTCCCACTTCGTCTTCTCTTATATGAGCAGTGGCGCAGCGGGTTATTTATTTGTACAAATAGCCATCTGTCATGACGGCTGCTTGCTAAATAACCTACCTGACCTGAATCTCAAAAACACTGGCTGTCGGTGAACAGAACCTTTGTCCTGCAGAGTCAAATTAAGATTTTATTTTATTTTTAGTTTTCTCCCGATCTACACATCGACTGTACATTTTCTGTAAGTCTTGCATGAATGCAGAATTTTAGACGTGCCTCGGAATGCTCAAGCTTTATCTCGGAGAAGCAGAAAAATAAAGAAAGAAAAAACCCTGTAGGAAAGAACTCGGTTCGGCTCCTACCGGATGACTTCTCAGACTTCAGGCTGCTATCACAGCTCCACAGAGCCCCACCAGAACTGTTCTCTGCTCATTAATCACATACATCCCAGCTATACGTTTGTGCAGAGAATTTCCATTCCCCATCAGCTTATAATTGCTAATGATGACCTGACTCCCAGAGAAACCCATCTGTTGTGTGGTGAATCTGAACGGAGTGACGGGTGTGTGCAGAAAAACACCCCGAGCAGCAGGGAATTAGCTTTGAACCTTGACCTTTTGCGTGCCGTGAAGAGCCACAGGTGTACAGGACCTGTGTTCTGGTGCCCACAAGGTTCATCATACTGACTGCTTTTGTTTTTCACCTCGCTTCATTTCACGACAAAGATTTTATTTGACTAGGTAACGATACACTTTACCCACAATGTGATTGATACCGAGTTCACAAGAACCCAGTCTAAAATAATAAATACAACGTGATCATTTATTTGTTTTAACAACAAATATCCTGTTTTTTGCTGGATTCAGGTTTTGTGTTTAAATGAAAAGTTAGTACCTGTGCCTAAAGTGAATCACAGATTCTTATCAATTCTTGGTGAATCGTTACATCTCTAAAGTTGATTCATGGCACAACTGGACAGTTAAATGGCTAAAACCACCTTAATCAGATACTATGGTCCTCCATTTATACTGGGCATTGGGCAATTTTTAGAACTAACTGCTAGCTAAATGATTTAGCCAACTAACTTGTATGCTTCCACTGACATCTTGCTCGACTCTCTACTTTAGACTCTCAACACTCACCTCAAGCCACCAAAAGCGATTGAACAACTATAAGAGTTTGATATCAGCAGAATATTGGTTACAGACTTTATAATGACAGTTCTGTACATGAATGTCATTTATTTATAATTTATTTTAAATTCTGGTTAATGTAAGGGTCTCATCAGGTCTGATTCCATGGTAGAGCATTGGCCAGTCCTGTGTCCATATAGCTGTGCCACCCAACCATACTAAACTTATCGCACATTCATCCACGTCCTGCCGTTAATTAAAATGTACATGGTCAGCTGGTGCTTGATTCCTTTAAATAAATAACAGCATCAAGGTTTTTTTTTACTTAATACCTTTATTTTTCTTTATTTGCAATGAAAGGTATTATAGAACATGAAAACATGTTTTTAGTGATTCATTTCTAATTAGTGTCGCATCTCCATAATATGTAGTAGGTTCTTTCCATAAATGAAATATAAATATTCCTAACCATCGAGTGTCATTTAAAAATAATTGGAATAGCGTTCATGATTTCACATCTTGTGCATGTTGTTTAAAATTTCAGCTACTCGGACTCCAAATACCACGACTAATCCACAGTGGACCCCACATAAGCAGTACAGGATTGGATTACAAAGCTGTCGATCAATCTAGGAATAGTAGATAATGTTCAAACAGATGGCTTGCTGTGGTGTCTGGAAAATGAAGCCCTACACCCTCCTCCCATCCGCAGTCCACCCAGAATAAAGCGTCGGCCTGAAGCCGTAAGTCCTGTTTAATTGCTTTTGTTTTCAAATTCATTCTTTTAGATACTTATTTTTATTCAGCTTTTATTGTTTACAGCTTGTGTTTTTAAATCTGTGAAACACAATTGTAAGATTTATTTTGAAATCTAGACTTTTTATATTATAGAAGAGGAATGAAATGGGATATGAGGCGCCATACTATTAATGCAGACACAGGTTTGACATTTAGCCAGGTAGCTTAATTTTTGATATTTGGGGACAGGGTAGACATTCTGAGGGTAGGACAATACGAAGCAGATGCACCCAATGACTGGCATGAAGAGGGTCTACAGACGCTCTTATAAAATGTTATTTTTTAATTTGAAAAGTATTCAATCATATAAAAAGCTTTATTTAAACACAGTATTTTTAATGGTGCAGAAATTGTGCAGTAAATATTGGGGATATGCTTAGGTCGCATACACACATACAGTTAAGGTCAAACCGTTTGCATACACATGAAAGGTTTAATTCCCAGCTCAGAGGTTCTGGGGTTCCGTGTGGTTTTTTTGGGGGGCTCCCCTATAATCTGACCGTCTAAAGATGTATAGGGTGGGTAACTGGAGGTGTGTGTGTGTGTGTCCTTGGATGAACTGGCAACCTATATGGGTGGGTTTCCTGCCTTTCATTTACGCAATTGCAATAAAATAAAATAAAAAGGTGGTAAAATAAATGAATCATAAGTTCCACTATCATTAAATCAAATCACTATCCACTATTATCAAACCACAGTAGATTTTCACATTTTTGAAGTTCTCAATGTCAAGGGAATCTTTCCACCACTTGGTACAAGTACAGAGAACAGTAAAGTACAGTAATATTTCCCTCTGATGTTTTTCATGTGCATCATGGACAAAGCTTTAGTTGATACTCACATTATTCATTACACCGATGAGACATGATTGTCCGACTGGACTGATGATGAATGACTGGATCACTGAACAGATCTACAGGTGGTGGCAGTGAAGTGCACACTAATGTACCGATTACAGTAGAGATTCCAAACATGTCTACAAGATTCAAATGACCTCTTGTTGAATAGCATTGAGGCGAGTTTGCGTAACGTTCCTGTAACATATTGGATATATCTATTCTCAAGATGTCGCTTAGAAGTGAAATATTCCCAGAAACCCACTCGTCTCTCTATAATAACGATCCCCGCCTGTCAACTGTCAACTGGAAGCACTGACCTACACTAATACACTTGAGTTTTATCTGAGCAGTTGGCGGCATCCTCCCCCTTCTTGACCTGAATAATAAGATTAAAAGGGGTTTCTGATCAGAACTGCATCCAGCAGGGAACTGGGAATATTTTGCAGAGGGGAAGATTTGGTGTACTGCACATGGCACGTGTTAATGGTGGAAATGCTTTCAAGCTGCAGTAGTATTTTGCAAGTAAAATGACATTCATGTATGTTTCATCCTGGTCCAAACATGGAATTCACTACGGCTTCCTTGCATCACATTTACTTCTTGAGTATTTTATGTGTGGGTTACTTTGAGATGACATTTTTGGTCATGTGGATTAGGATGAAAATGCAGAAATAAGTTCTTTAGAGTGGCACGGAGGCTCAGTGGGTAGCAAGTAAGCCCTGGTTTCCCTTGACCTGTGGTCCAGGTTCGGTGTGAAGCTTGTATGCTCTTCTCAGTCGATTTCCAACTTTCCCTCTACAGTCCAAAAACAGCCAGGTTAATTGGAGACAATGGATTGTCCTATGATGCATGTGGTGCACTGGTTTATGCATCCTGCATGCACCCAATAACAGATAAATAGAGAGGGTTGTGTCAAGAATGGCATCTGGCGTAAAAACTATGCCAAATCAAAAATGCAGACCACGATCCTCTTTGATGCCTGACAAGAACAGCCGAAAAGATTCAATTTACCCAGAGTTCACGGATAAACTTTGGACAAGGACCGAGCTGCCACCCTATTACTATGAATTTTCCAAGCCCTGCAGGATATTTCTCTCGGTTCGAACCTTGGCTCTACCACTGGTCGACTGAACGCCATCTAGCGAGTACAACTGACATTGCTTGCAGCAGACAATAATTGACCACTGTCTATTGTGTGGGATGACCGGACTGAGATTCAATTGGGGATCAAAACACATAGACTACACTAGATTTGGTGAAAATGCATACATCATTAAGATAATCCTTTTATATTTAAACTTGCTTGCTGTATGACAATAAAATGATTTATAACATAAGAATACATTCGGAAAGCCAAACCCTTGATTCTACTTTTTATTGTGCGGCTGAGGACCTGAGCTGATACATCAACAAAGAATAGATCTGTTAGACAAAAGCAGTATATGAAGCAAATGGTGCGTGTCGATGGGGAAATATAGGAGGGAACGCTAGCACGGATGAGCTGCTCATAAGAATTCCAGGCATGCACGTATGTGATATTGAATCTCGGTCTCATCTATGGCCTATAAATAAACATATACAGCAAACAAAGCCACCGGTCGGTTTATAGATCCTAGTCGCCCTATTTCAAACAGAGACTGAGATAAAGGTGGATGGAGAGAAATCGAACCAGAGATCAAAATGGAGGGGGGGATGAGATTGAGATTGAAGCTACACCTAGACGTTTTAATATTCAGTGCAAACACTGGAACTGTGCAGGTCTTTGACTTAAATCTTTTTTTTTTTTTTCCTGAAAGGTCAGAAAAAGTCCAGGTCACAGCCTCCAGATGTGCTCGCATCTGTAAATAGACTTTAATGAGAGGAGCACAACCAATGACCATACTGGCACATCCGATTGAGAAGGAAAGACTCCCCTGATCTTTCAGCCTGTTCATTTGAATAAATAATAGATCTGATTAAACTGTTAGACTGGCGCTAATCCGACTGTGTCTCTAAAGCAATGTGTTCATGCAGGACTCGAACCTCTTCTGAGTTCTGTAGGAAACACGAAGAAAAGAAAAATAGCGTGTGTTATTTTTTTCAGTTGAATTGCCTTATATCCACGGTTTTAGACGGATGCTCAACAGGCTCTTCGATCAATCATAATAAATGTAGCAGATAATTACTCGCAATAAATGTACCAGAGAATCCGACAATCACATGATCAGTCAGAACATTAAAGGATATTTTAAACTCTTCAGCCAAGAGGCTAAATCAAACCTTTGTACATAAACCTTCAATATGAAGCATGTGAAACTGATCATTCAGTAAGCTAGCATGTATACCTTTACAGCCAATCAGAAGAGAGATTGAAATTCCACCCAAAAATAACATATGAAAACTATTGAATCTTTAACCTGGCAAAGAACACAGCACTGATTCGATTCTACTAAAGTAAAGTATCAAGTGACTGAAATACTCAAGTGCACATACCTAAAAAAGAAACTACTCAAGTACAGTAACAAAGTAAATGTACTTAATTACTAACCACCTCTGCAATGATGTCTGTTTCTCTCAGGTCCTGTGGTTTATCTCTTAAACAGAGCTTTGTGTATTAGAATGAAAAAAGTTTTTCATGGTTCATGTCATCATATACTAACTTTAATTTGAGATGAAATTGACTATGCTATGACATCTAATGAATGATAGTGTTTCGGGCGAGACACTCTCTCTCTGAGCTGAACAAGGTCTGTCTGGGATCGGTATTAAAGCTTTAGAAACAGGGGTGAGACGGGAGATGACAAAGCGTCTGTGGTGAGCCCCTTTTCTGAAGTGGTGCCATCAGTTAGTGATGCGATGGAAACATTACAATGTAAGTAAATCGACTTGTTGTGGCTTGTAAGTGATGGATGGACTGTTATATATTTTTTTGAAAATTACTAGGTGCTCTTTTATGAACCTCATGATCAGTGTTTGGAGACGTTTCATGTGAAACTAATATATGTTGAGATGTACCTTACCACAAACCCAGCACACTCGTGAATCGTCATGTTGTATTTAAAAAACGTTATATTTACCCACAGCAGCATTCTTTAGTTTACTTCTGTTTGTGTCGTCTTGGAGACTGGATGACGGTTTAATTGTTGTAAGATGTTCCATGCTGGAGAATACAAGCAGGCAGGAGAATTTGCTTAGAATTTACAATTTTAGAAGCACTGGTCTGCAATTTCGTCTCATTAATGTGATATAACGAGTCTCGATACTTCCAGCTTCAGTTGAACTTTTTGTTTTTATTGGCGGTTGTGATGTTGAAGGCCTGGATGGACTTTGTGCTACTGATGGGTTTTGTGCTACTATATTTTCGGTCTGTTGGTTATACTGCTCTCTGTTGGGAAATTGTACCTAGTTAGTGGAAAATGATGTTTTTAGAAACAGTTGTGCTTAAAAGCAGTCATAGAATTTCTCATTTCTTGTATTTAGCATGCATCACGATTGATGCTTTAGATTTAAATTGCATATATTGCATTTCAAATGCTGCTCGAGTGGTCCATACACACCAACTCTGTTTTCCACAATGAATAAGGATACATGAGCACCTGGAGCCCTAAGAAATACATCGGGATTGACTGAAGAAAAGATTGGAAACCAGTCCCACAGTCGCTGAAGCCCTTGCTGCTTCCCTGTTCAGAGTTTTTTAAATTTTAAAAACGCTGACAGGCAAGATCTTATCGGCAAGTAAAATGATTCACTTTTAATAATGCTTGCGAGGTCAAATGTGAGTAGATTATTTGAGTAATGTCTCAAAACCTAGTGAAATGTTCCCCCAAAAGAATACAAGCTGTACAATTCTGTGAGTTAAAAGTATTTAAAGTTAAAGAATCTTGAGGTTGGATTGGTATGGATTCCTGAAGAGGTTACACTGAGTTTAAAGCTTTAAGCAGAGAAAGACAAGCTGCCCATCGGGGACCAGGGACGGGCTTGGTGGGCTATATAACCCCAACATGATGCTGGTATACCTGCGGGGTACACACTGCTGAGAGACGGTTTATTATTATATCATGTTTAAAGGAGTTTACACACATCAAACTTCTCAGTCATGTTCAAGGTTGATTAGTTTTCATGCTTTTCAGTGCTTGACGTTTTTTAAATTAATTTAATTTTACATTGAAGGATAATTTAGTTCTGCTTTTAAAGAGTTAGAGTAAATAAATCTTTCTCTGGAACGAGTTAGTGTAATGAGTAAATGAAATTAATGTATAGTTCAGCTTCACCACAGTTAAATTGCATTAAATGTCCCATAGACATTCAGGTGTACAGTGGAAATCTAACATCGTTATGGATATTTAGTCAAATGGATATTTGTGTCTATTATATCATAGCTCCAGACATGTGGTTTAACTTTCAACTGGGTCACTGGTTCAAGCCCCCCTTCATTTTATTTCTTTAATACAAGTTGCCCCATGCATCATTGCATTTTAATTTCATCATAATTATCAGATTAACGTTACAGTTTCTTTGTCATGAGTTAGAAGGTACAAAAGGCAGCACATGGGTGCAGTTTAAAGTTCCCATTGGAATTAAAAGCAGGGGCAGGTAATGACCGACCGTGCTGAAGCAGAACGTGACGGCTGAGTAATCACAGTGTAATGAACAGTGATTTGGTCTCTGGAACAGGTGCAGTTGGAGTGTGTTGGAGTATCTCACCAGGAAGTGATGGATGAGCCGTGATAGATGTAGCAGGACCAATGTCCAGCTTAAAGCCCCCAGTCTAGTCCTTAGTAATACAAGAAAACTGCAGTTATGTGGTGAAAGAACATAAATTTAACATGAAATTGAAGACTTATCACTTGTTATTAATTTAATTTCTTTTTCAAATAAATAAAAAAAATATTTCTTATGTAGTTGCAAACTATGTCAAACATACCAAGTTCATATTTTGTTTGAACATATCGTCACTGCCCCCTGCTGTTTAAAGGGAACATCGTTTCGACTTCAAAGAATCACGGATTCAAATATTCTTGCTGAATCGTTACATCCCGTATTACTCTGTTTGTCTTGACAGGATATTTGTTGGGTGTTCCTAATTTTCTGGCTCATCCCTGTCAGTATACAAAGCTCTGTAATTGCATAGCTCTTGGCGGATGTGCTTTAAAATCAGAAGACTAGTTTCCTTCGTTTGGAGATATTGCTTCGAGGAATCTTGAGAATGTTTTGCTTGACTTGAG